>CM061531.1:67345115-67530889 GCA_030545055.2 Neoaliturus tenellus | reverse complement strand
TAGGCCTCCTCTTTTAGACATAGGCTCTATGTATGGGATGGTTCATTCGCAGGATCATAAACACATGACAACCCATACGCAGTTTAAACGTAATTGTAATTTGCCACAATCCGGACTCACGAGATGGAATATTTCGGAAATTATTGTATGTATTCAATTGAATGTATTCCATGTACTAATGGCTTTTAAGTGATACGTAAGCCCATCGGCCCGATTTGGATTTACATTTCACCCCTCGTAGGCTGTATGCCTATTTTTTTCTATTGAGGAATCCAGGGGACTTTTGTGAAGGTCAAGGAAAATTTTTAACAACAATTTGATATTAAAATTTCTTTGAACTGTCCAGCCAGCTAATGACTTAGTTTAAGTAACAAAATTGTATATTACACTATTAAAAATAATGAGATATTTTCAGGTAAAGTTCTATTGCTAATGGATGCGATTTACTGAAGAATTGTTGTTTGGTGGCCGAAACCAAATTTATCCTTATCAATTAATATTATTGTACGGAATCATATTTTGTTAAACCTAAAATATATAAACATGTAAACTATGCTTTGGAATAGTCAAAGCGGTGATTTGAACCAAATGGCTCGTGAATTGCCGATTCGGCATGATTCAAAGCTATTAATCTTGCTTTGAATTTCAGCCCTGCAATGAACAGCCCAACACGGACATAACAGTCCAAATTATTTACGCAACAAGAAAAGTACTGAATTCACCGAATTTCTATATACAATTAACAAAGTGATTATACCTAGTTTCCCGAAAGTCCTTTCTCCTATTATTTTAACAGTACTGATAACGATATTATCGGGAAATTCTTAGGGATCGATAGAGAATTTTTCACGTCTCAAAATTGAGGTATCGAAGGGGGGGGAGGGGGTAAGTCTAAAAGTTCATATTAATATTGACCTCCGTGTGTATCATCTCATTTTAAAAGCAAGATAAGGGAAACATAATGGTGTAAGTTAGTAATCTATATCACTTTTTTTAGAATATCAGCTGTTGGAAATGGCTGATTACTCTATTAATCCTATTATATTAAACGAGAAAGTTTTGTAGTTTGGTATGTGGTTGGAAATTATCTCGCGACGTACAAGCGAGAAACCATTCCGGAGGGCAAGTGACCATTCTTCAGTGAAAAATATGGCTATTTAATACATCAAAACGTTAAAAAAACTCAGATTATTTCATAAAATCGTTGATAAAAATCTTTTTTCTCCATAAGGAAAGCATTGGAGAGATCACCTGATTATAAAACTTTCTCTGAAATGTAAGTCACGTGTTTTAACCATGTAGCCAGTTTGTATATTGGAAACGAGAAAAGTTCTTAGTTAGTTGTGATGGTGGTTCGGCATATTCTTCGGAGGCACGAGTGGAAACCCGGTATTGAGCGAAAAATTTTTGGGTGTAAAATAACGGTAATTTAATTCACCAAAACACGAAAACCCTTGGATTACATAGGAAGATCGCGAATAAAACTATTACTCTTAAGATAAGTATTGGTGCAAATCATATAAAAATATGAGAGAGGCAATTATACCTCTCTTTAAAAATGTTTGTACCGTCAATGTATACAGAACCGAATAAGCAGGGACACCCTTTAACTTATGGGAAAGTAAGAACGCCGCCCTTGAAACACAGATGGCACCAAGGTGCAATCTTTATTTACGAATTATGGAGAAGTAATCCTATAGGCCTATAGTATCAGCGCTTTATCATCCTCTGGTTTTCGAGGGCTAAACGATTTTTTTTAATGGGATGTCCCAACGAGGTCGAAATAGATATAGAGTGATAAACACGTGTAAACTTTTGTACTCTGATCGTTCGCCTCATTTTATCTATGATTTCCGCCATAACCGTGGTAACCACCCACACTTTACTCTAGTTTCCTTGGTTAACCATTTTGGGTATTCTGATTGGTTGCAAAAAGCTTAAAAGTCACAGATTATACTTTAAAAACATCTGATTAATTGCTGTCTGTCTTAAAGGTTACTTTGATTTTATGGCCTGTGAACAGGCTTTTTAGATTGGTGACCATAGAATCTTCGTACTGTGGGTAAAATGTCCAATAGCAGATGTGCTATATTTTTTCTGTCAGCTGCATCACCAAGTTAACACAACGTAAAAGGAAATTGCAATTTAAAAAGTTCTATAATATTCTTATAACTTGCCGTTTCAGGGTCTGCAATTATTTCATTACGTAATTACATGGGTTTTATAATCTTGAAATATTTCATTGATGTATGTCTGATTGCGAGACCGGGCGGTACAACGATGGCCTGAGTGACCGATGTTCGGGTGACTGATTGCCAACTGGGACACAACAAGCGCCGGCGATTAGCCCTGGCCAATGGCAAATGGCACTTTATCGTGTTTACCGATTTGTGCAAATCTCTAAATTCAGAACAATTAACTGCACTGCACTGACTGTTGCTAACTACAATATACGACCATTGTAATTTAGTTTGAGTAAAGCTACTAAACGTGTTTGTAAAACAAACGATATTCAACGTGTTTTAATTTATGTCAGCAGCAATTTTCTTTTAATTTTTTTAAAATTTTATATATTTATATATATATATATATATATATATATATATATATATATATATATATATATATATATATATATATATATATATAGAAGTATGTAGTAGAAGAGGAATTTTCATTTGCGGATTTATAGTCATATTTGTCGCATAAAATATGAACAATTAAGCTTTCAATTTTGTACGCTCTTTCATCAGAATTTATTAAACATATATTTTTTTAAAGTTTATAAAATAAGTTGATAACATTTATAAAAATAAAATGATGAGTAAACTGTTTATCAAGCCATACAAGCATTTTTTTCAATTTGGGTTTATTACAGACTATTTTTTATGAGTAATATCTACATTAAATCCTATGTTACGTGCGCAAACTGCTAATTGGAAGGATTGATTGCAGTGAGCCGCTTGAATACACCAACTTCAGCACCGTTGACCGAACTAGATCGAGAGAGCTCTTCTCCAGGTAGTCTTACCCACCAACTATCTCATGCATGCACCCTTCCCTCGAATGATGCACCCTTCCCTCGAATGATGCACCCTTCCCTCGAATGATGCACCCTTCCCTCGAATGATGCACCCTTCCTCGAATGATGCACCCTTCCTCGAATGATGCACCCTTCCCTCGAATGATGCACCCTTCCCTCGAATGATGCACCCTTCCCTCGAATGATGCACCCTTCCCTCGAATGATGCACCCTTCCCTCGAATGATGCACCCTTCCGAAGCTCGAGAACAGGACAGCAACCAAAGTGGACTTCCTCACAGGAGATACCCAGCTGCATTTAAGAAAATACTCTACCGGACTTCAAACATCACTTCCTGACTCGACTTTCGCCCCAGACGGACTGCTGCGATGTGTCAAATTCAGTGCACCACCTTGCATGACTAGCATTTTGTGTATAAATTGCTTACTCTCTTTCAGCCATTAAGAATGCACCAGACCGTCATTGTGATCCATTGCGTTTTGAATTTTGTTCCACAGCTGCATGTTCTTCAAATTGCTTGTAACAAATAACTTATTAAAAATCCTTGCCTTTCCAGCCACTGCATGTTTAGTTATCTAAGTATTGTTCTTTCTGTGTACGAACCTTTTACACGAACCACACACCATGTATTGTTATTGTTTCATTCTTGTTTCTGTTGCAATTTTTTTTAGATACAAGCACATTTTTTACTTTCTTCAGTTGCACACTAGTTATTGTTATTTTTCTTTTTGTTGAATAGATGTGTTTTGCTATGAGTACACTTTTTGCCTTGTATTTAAGTTTCACTGTATGTGCTGGTATGGAATTTTTGGTAGCTAGGATTAGCATGTGCATCCGTCATTTAGATGTATGAATATTATAAATTAAAAATTTATTGTAAAAGGCGATTGTCGTAAATGTATAAATAAAATCCACTAAAAATTAAATGTATAAAAATGTTATTTTACACTGCAGATTTACTTTTTGTTTATTGTTTTTTATTATTTTACTCTTTATAAGAACAAAAAAAAATTAATAATAAGGACGAATATTGTAAAACATATTTGCATCATAGAAGAAGTTTATAAAATTCAGTGTATAAATTACATATAAATAAAAACCTACATTTATTTCGAACATAAATGTTAACACTTGCAACAGACATAAATTTAGTGGTTGAAATATTGACACTTATTGAATATGAAACAATGAATTTCTAATACTCATTACTATTCCTGTTGTAATTTGCTAAATTAAAATTCTCCCGTGTTAACAGGACTCTTGTTAATTACATCAATGTGTCATTGTAATGAGATGCAATTGAACTAATAAATGTTACCATCGTGGTCCAGCCACGCCACTCATTGTTATATTACAAAATGCTTCTTTTGTTAGGAATATTAATGTTGATTGCTTCTGACAGACACTTCAGAAACTTCGGCATAAAAAATGATTGACTGTTTTATCTTACCCTTAAAACGCCGTAAATAATGAAAAGGACATTGAATAGCCTATAATTAAAGTATAAAGATTAACCTCCTTCTATTGGAATATACACATAACACTTGAAAAGATAATTTTAAATTACTGATCGGGATACAATTGAATATCCTATAAGTGGGATACAATATCGTAAACCCGATTTCAAGTGGAAGGTTCAGAGGAAAATGCCAGACCTGGTATTTAGTTTTTAAGTACATTAATAATTTTAAAACACAATGAAAATTCCTTTTCCTTAACTTTTTTGATAACTGGTGTGCCGATACGTATTGCGGCTGACAGCAGAAAAAATAGTATGACCTTCGACGAAACAAAACGTTTTAATGCCTCTAATGAACGTTCATCTAGATGGTGGTTAAAAGACATAGTGATAATCATAAATCGAGCCATACGCAGTTTTTAGGTACATTATTAAAATAAAAAATATTACCTCAAAAAATAAAATATTGTCTATATCATAGTATTATAAGCTTCCAGACTAAAATTTGATTTTACTCTACACTTAAATGGAAATGCTTATACATTGCAGAAATACATTGCAGAGCTTATACAGGTCGAAGCAACATTACCGACTCAAACTCCATTAGAAACAGAATTCATTATGTCATGTATAGTCCGTGACCTTGATTAGTTTTCTGTATGTGTGTTCAGTTTTGAAATGGCGGCGTTAAAAACTTTTATATTAATTGGAATCTTAATAATTTGATATCTTAAATTAAAATCATGAAAGCTAAATATAAAATGAGGGAAATAAAGAAATCCCTATCAAATTTTAAAGTTTAATTATAAAATAATATAATACCATGATTTGGAATATCTAACGACGAAGAGCAGATTAAATGAATGTATCGTTAAAATTTTCCCATTCCACCATTTTGAATCCGGAAGTGACACAATTTTGAAATGTTAAACTAAAATATAACTAATATAAACAACCGCAATTTTTTCACTATGTAAAATTTCAATTTAATACCTTAACGGACAACGGAGATGCAATATCCATTAAAATACATACAGACGGAAAACTTAGTAAAATAGAACTTGCAGCAATATAGGTAGAACATGTAGAACAAATAGAAGATGTGCATTGCAATGAATTTTGTTTTTCCCGACTTAAGTTGAGGTTCGTTCAGTAATTTTTCGACACTCTGATTTTACTTAAGTACTTTTAGGAAATGTACTTAAATATAAATTTTTAATAGGTGTTAAATTTAGATTTAATACAAATTTCATCTAGATTTTAAATTTTTAAACTAAATTGATATTCAACATAAAAATTTTACTATACTGAATTTGAATTATTTATATGTAAAATAAAATTAAATATTTTAAAACTATTTAGATTACAATTTACTAAATTTTAGTCAACATACTAGGGGAGCCAATAGATTATAACACTACAAATAAAAGTGACTTCAAATATAAAATCTAAAATAAAGAAGAACGAAACATCTGCAGTTAATAGGAATTAAGTTTTACTTCGGTTTGAGAGTAGCATCTGCTAAAAATTTTTTGTGAGGAAACCGCCTGTGGCTGGGATTGTAAATTGAAAGTAAACATTTCTTTGATGGCTATTTGGAAACATTTTCATCCATTTCATTAGCTTTCAATGAAGTTTTAAGCCTGTAGGGCTTATGTGAGTTAGCAAAACATGTTTGTTTCAAAGTTAAATAACAGTTTTCTCGAATAATAAATTTAAATTGTATGTAAATAATGACAAATATTTTATCCATTACGTTTTTCATATTCAATGTGTATGGGAACGTGTTGTCAAAATCACTTTTTAACTCTTACATAGATTATGTTTACTATATGAAAGTGGAACTCAAAAAGAAAATTTTAATTACATTATCAAATCCAAAATTTTTAACTTGTTCGGTGAAAGATTAAACCATACACTAGTACATTGCTTAAAGATACTCTATGTTTCTTATTTGAAGGTGAATATAACTGTAGGGTGAATGTGACGAGTGTACTGTAGTTTTTTTACAGAACAAGATAATCTAATTCATTTGTTAAGACCATAATTATCAGCCCAATGACCAAAGGCAGCTGGTTTCAGTTTAGCACCATCCAAAGCTTCTTATTTGCCCAGGATCGAACCACCAACTTTCAGATTCAAAGACGTGCGCTATTACCACTCAGCAATCCAATCCTCACACTCAGCCTGTGTGGTCAAAAAGTAACCATAAGTAAAAAAACAAGTATGAAACCAAGAAAAACAGGTTACAAAACAAAATATTTAAATGTAAGCATTTAGTCAAACCAAAACAGATTTTTCCATAAAAATAAGTTTATAATTGAGTGTCAAACGTTTATTTACTTGTTTTTTTTTTTTTTTTAAGACATAAATCTGATTACTTTTTTAAAGTTTCCATTAAACTATATAATCAAGCATATCAACCATAATTTGTTGGCGTTTTCTCTCTGTGTAATATACTGTAGTTTTACCGGTACATAAATAATGTATAATATTGTCTTTAGAGACTGGGAAACGTTAGATATTAAACAGTTTAACTTTCACAGTGGATGAAATAGGCATTGTGTTTTCCGACTAACCTTCTGGGTCTGTGTGGAAATATTGGGTTAAATATTACGAGCCAAAAACAACATTTCCTAGTTTTTTTAGAATTAGAATAAAAATACTTTTACGCATACAGGTGACTAACCTGTATTATGAGACTCCTTCAACAAAATCTAGTACCTACCAACACCTACTTTAAAAATCTCCTCTTTCACATCGGACACTAGTATGGATCACATTACAGCAAGCAAGGCTAGGGTCCCTTTATCTTTCGTCCTTTGCGGCTCAGTCTGAATCCATACGTTCATTTTCCCAAAGATCTAGACAGCGGTCCTGTAAAAATGGTCTTCTTGAATCGGAGGACACTCTGGACGAAATGTGACAACGAATCCAGTTCTCTGCATTATTCAAAGATCCAGTCTTGCCCATCCTGTGCAGCTACATCTAAAAAGCTTCATGACCCGAGAAAAATTTAGTCAGGGAGTAGACCACCTCACCATGCCGCCGGTCCACAAAGGGTTGACAATGTTACTGAGCCTCGCAGTTCATCAACAATGACTCTCCGGCTCCAGCTCTCCGGACATTTCTGGTAGATTCACCGACGTTCCTGTGTTCTTTCCAAGTCCTTTTCCGATATAAACTTTTTTCTGAAAGATCGCCTTTCCTTCTCGTGCCAAGAGGTGGACAGGGATAACTCTAGATATTACAAAGACAGCCGACTGGAACACCGTACGATACCCGAATGCAACCCTGAGTATTGCTTGACGCTGCACTCGAGTGAGCCTCATCCTGTATACTTCTTTAGTGAGAGCGCCTGCCCACAGTTTGGAGTCGTACCGGAGCACGGATTTGACTATGGACATCATCAGTCTTCTTACATTCGATCAGGGACCTCTATTTGCCATAAACTTGCTGAGATGAGCGACGCTCCTAGCAGCCTTGTCCGCCATGCGGAAGATCTGATCCCTCCAGTCGAGTTTCGTATCCACCATAACCTGAGATGTTTGGCAGCTCTCGTGGTCTGGACCACATCATTTTCCACGCTCAGTGGAGCAAAGGTGTCAATTTGTTTCTTTGTGAGTAAACACGAACTCTATCTCTGTCTTGTTCAAGGCTGAATGCAGCATGTGGCCACTCATCCATTCGTTGAAAACGCCCATAACTTGATTCAGCTTCAGCTGGATGAGCCCAACATTCATGCAGCAATGAGTGTTGCATCATCATCGGCGTATCATACTAAACTAGCTTGGATACAAGGAGACTATCGTGTACGACGTTCCAAAGGTCCGGGTTGAGTATCGAGCCTTGCGCGGCACCATATGTTACATCCATGATCCGCTGTCCGTCTTTAGTGTCATAAATCAGTGTTCTTGCCCGCAGGTAATCTCCGATAAGCCGCAGCAGATACATTGGAACGTGGAATGTGTTACTCAACGCGTCCAACATACCGTCAAATCTCGCCGAGTTGATTCTTCATTTTGCTCTATTACAATATCAAGCGAAACAAGGTCCATAACTGTGCGAGAAAAATGGTTGTGATTCTCGGTTTTTACACTGCGCTTCAGCGATTGCATCTATGGTTAATATTATATTTCAGTCTGGAAGAAAAGCCCCCGGCAGTGTCCACTGTAGAGATCAGGTGGGAACGAATTAACTTCTCCAAAACTTTCTCGACAGTACCAAACATACTTAAAGGGCTGTAGGATAAGGCCACATACGGGTCTCCTTTCCCCTTTCTTATAAGCACAGGCAAAGCCTTTTTGAAGGGGATGGAAAAATTCTCTGACAGGCAAGAATTGAACATTCTCAGTAAAAAGCTTGGAACTGGAAGGAAGAAAAACCTTCTCAAAGGGTTTACCGGGCATCCAATGGGGACCAGGATTAGATTGTTCTTCAGCGAAAGAACGGCTTTTTCAAACTCCTCATTATTCGAGGAGTTATAACCTTGAACATAAAATTTTAATTTTTAACATAGTAATATAGCTTAAGGTAGTCTGAGGTTATATCATTTAGTCTCTGGAGTCTTGATTTTTCAGTAGTTAAAACAGTTTATATTAATTTTAATTTTGTAAATTTAACGTATAGTCCAAAATTGAAAGTAATAAACGGTTATCACAGGAGTGATTTGAAACAAATGGCCTGTAAACAGCTGATTCGGCGTGTTTCAGAGCCATTAATCTCGCTTTGAAATTCAGCTTCCACAAGCCACCCTTCGACTCAACTGGTGATACATAAAAAATTTGTTATCGTCAGAATCTCACTTTAAAGATTTTTTAACAACACAGATTTAAAAATATCCAAAACATTTGGATCTATGTTTCATAGACTTTTTAACGTTTTTTTTCTGACATGTCTACGCCTGAAGAAATTTAATTAATTCTTTGCATTAAGTACAATGCCCAAAACGTTTTAGGGAAATGTTCAAACCCAATACATTTTTGAGGCCATCTCGGGTATAGAACGCGTTCCCTCTAGAACTGAAGATGAAAACGCTAACCTTTAGGTTAATCAGATGACTGATGAAACTTTTAAACTTGTAAACATGAAGCACGCTTTATTTTCATACATCCCTCTAGTTTACCTTATCCCTCTGAGCACCCGAGTGTTCTTAAATTGACCCGTTGTTTACCTCACTTAAACTTTTACTGAACGTTTACCGACTCAACAGTTTACTCAACCCCACAACTTAGCTTGGTACCTTGAGATTATCCTGATCGAGGCTTGGAGGATATTGCATTCCACGCTCTGTCTGACCTTCAACTGATCTTCGGATTCCATAAATTTACGTTCCTATTCAGTTACGGGATTTTATAAATGAAATTATTACAGAGCACTTACTTTTTCGAAAATTTCTAATAAATTTAAGGTGTTAGCCAAAGCACACCGTTGTTAAAAGGAACATCGCTGCTTTTAAAGTGCAAAGTTGTACAGAATATCATACTGATTTGACATCGAAAAACGACCTTCAAGAGAATGGAAAACTATTAAGACTTCTCTCAAGTACAACGTTATGCGAAAATTACTGAATTTAATGCTAAAATACTTTTATTGGATTAGTAATGTCTGTTAAATAAGTTAAAGAAAAATAAATTAAATAAAACATTTTAGCGAATTTCCCTATAGGGAATACGTTATTACGGTAGTAGTCATGGTAAGACCTAAGCCCGGGACCACTTTACTTTTTCATTTTGAGGTCCCCAGAAGCCAAAAACACCATTCGTTCATTTTCATATATATGTATATATATATATATATATATATATATATATATATATATATATATATATATATATATCTATATATCTATGTGTCCGTGGTACTGATAACTTTTGAAGGGGACCTCCGATTTTGATGAAATTTGGTATGAAGGTGTAAGACCAGGTCTATTTTCATGAGTTCGCGAACCAGCATGATTGGGTTATGGGAACGGGGTTTTATGGGGTTTCAAAGGGGTAAAAAATGGGTTTTTGGCATTTTTGGACCTTAATTTTTAAAATTCGACAATTAACTGAAACCATTTAAAATAGCTTAAAAAACAAACAATTTTGTATTTTGAATTTTTAACTTGGCTTAACAGGTTAGGGAGAAAAGCTAAAAATTGGTTTCCAAAGTTAATCTTATGGGAAATCAGCAAAACCCTGTATCTGGCTTATTTATTAGAATAACTTGATACAATTTGGTATGTACATTCACTAGGTAGGATTTAACTGATATTTGCTTTCAACACCCATATGGTGGCAAACCTACATACTCACCCCCATGGGGTTTATGGGGAAAATTTAAAAGTGTCCAATATTGATACAATTTGATATTTACATTACCTATTACATTTAAAAAAAAAAAACTAACATTTTCTAACAACACCCAATGGCAGCAAACCTACATACTCATTACTATGGTGTTTATGGGGAAAATAAACAATCTTAAGATCCTTTGGAAATTCGCTGAGTACGCAGGTCTGCTGCGACGGGGGGTATTTTGTTTTATACATAACGGAGAGCTAGAATTGACAAAGTCTCTTTCCTCACTAGTAGAAATGCATAAATATTAGTTATTGTCTAATTAAACTGGAATATAAATATTTTAAGTAAAAAAGACAAAAGTATTTAAGTCACAGTTTGCGTATGTAAAAAGTTTCAATCGCCGATAATTTTATTAAGCTACATGTTAACACTCTAATGTCTGTTTTTAAGGTTACAGAGATTTATTAATGATGCGTTTTGTATTCTGACTGACTACAGTTCTACCAATAAACTACACGGAGGGAGCGAACATGTGACCCCGTCACACGGCATGCGCACTGTAATTAGCGTGAAATTGACCTGTCCAACTAAACTAAACTGCAAGACAATACATGGCTGGTCATCTCGTGAAACAATCTACTATTCGTTTGGATATTCTTGAATAAAATAAAATAGGTGTTACTTAATTACATTCGAAATTTGAATTTCTTTAAAATTTCAGTGTTTTCTAGAAATATTTTCACTGAAAATTACATTATGTATATCATTTTTTAGTTGTTTAAATATTTAAAAATCATAATATTGCTTACAGTTAGTTGATTTCACCAATGGTAAAATAATAATAAAACCCAAGCTAATACGAATCTGTGTATTTCGGTTCTAATGCACTTTTTGTAATAACCAATACATGCAATTGTTATAGTAAAGCCCGTTTGAAATTAAAATAAAATTCAACTATTTGTAATGTTCAGTGGTTTTGCTTTGAGATACATATCACGGGCTGATGACTAAGATATTTATGCTAGCCATGTAAACATTTATTAAAAAATAACACTCTCTCCATTTATAGAGTGCCTATAGTGAAAAAAAACAATGGCAAAAAGATACGAAAATCAATGTAATTGAAGTATTTTTATAAAAAATCTATTTTGCATGTAGGTTCTTCCTAAATCATTTGAAACAGTCTTGTAACGCCATAATTGCTATTAAATTTTAAGCATATTTTTTCTATGCCGAACGTCTTGTTTAGTTATTTTGCCGATTTTAGAACACTATCCAGCATACTGAGAGAAAATTGCTACATTTCAATGTAAAATTTCGGATATTCATTTAGCATGTGCTCAATAACAAAATATTCATATAAATAGGAAAAGGGAGCGCAAATTTTGCTGCCAGGATTGCGTGTAAGAGGCCAATTATTCAATTTACTCATGCAGGACAAAGTGGCGTACTTCTACTATTAATATTTCTACCTTGTCCTACGGCGCAGCGGAGTGGCTTACTAGGCTGAGCAGTGTGATGAATGCACACTATAGTAGGGGACCCAGCCGCCTCTATCGTGCATAATAAGCGAGATAGTGATACCCGAAAGATATACTCTTGAAATCGATTATACCTTTTTCTGGGTACACTAAGGGCCACCAAAACCAATGTTGCCACGATGAACTCTCTTGCAAAAGTGGTTTTATCTCGTGTTAAAAATATGAAAATTTAAGTAATTTTTAAATATACTTGTTGCATAATAATAGTCATAGCTCCGTTGTTTTTCGGTCGATTTTGATAAATAAAAAATATAAATGTTCACAAAAAGTAGGCAAACAAGACTAATGCATTTTAAACGCTTTTATTACACCGGAAAGTAGTTAAAAAGCCTCTGAAACAAAAAATATTGTTTCTAAAGTATATTTATATTTGTTTCCAATTATGTTTACGTCATACAAATTGCTCCGATGTCACTAAATATGATACCACTAGATAGATCAGGTAGTTTACAACAATTTATGTTTCTTATAGTTTTTTCCTATGAAGTGCAATTTTCGAGTAAAATGAAATTTTACGAAGTTTGTCAGCTCGAGGGCCGCGAGCTGTTGGCTGGTCTCGTCGATGTAGACCGCCGCACGGAGCTAAGTTATCTATCATTCTATTGTCATTTTAAGACACATAAATGTATACCAATTTAATATTTAATCTGAACTGCTTTCGTTGTACCTGCTTGAACATAAATTTCAATTACCCTTCCGCAGCAGACCTGCGTACTCAAAGTGTTTTTAATTGTTTCTATAATAAATTGTCATCGCCAAATTAAGTGTTTGGGTTTGCAGGATTATTATTTTTTTCTGCAGGGTTAAAAATTTATACATAAATGAAATTATACATAAAATACTTTGTCGATATATATTTGAAAAAGTTCTGTATTATGTATTACTTTCAGACTATAGAAATTACTATTTTGTGACATTACGTTGCTGAGCGTTGATAACTATTGATAACACTGGACAAAATCCATGTTACAACCTTCATACAGCCTTAAATAAAAATTTCTTTAATTCAATCAGACATGAATACTTGTAGCTTTAAAAATAAGGATCATAGTAGTGGGAAAAAGCCACTTCTAAACCGGAAGTGACGTCAGCTGCCAGGGCAGCTGCAGGGGTCAGATGGTGTCAGCTGCCAGGGCAGCTGCAGGGTGCAGATGGCGAGAGCATATGCCCTGAATTTGAAGTAGAATTGGGCATGAATTAAGAGTTAGTTGAAAACTAAAATTCAACTGTGTTAACTAAACTCTAAAAGTTGAACAAAAATTAAGAGTAAGATCAAAACTGAAATTCAACAGTTATAACTGGGGGCCTGGAAAGTATGTCAAGGTCATCCAGAGTAAGTTTTAAAAAAGCCTATCCAACTACCACCAGAAATAGTTCAAAGTTGAACTAGTTGGTGATAGTGGGATAATTCATTCGTGCCATGGGAGAGGTGTTTATTGTTTGAAAGTTGGCGATTGAATGAGAAGTGCCGCCTAGGGAGAGGGCTTATAAAATGGCAACCTTCTCCCCACCACCCCTTCCCCCACTCCTTTAGACCAATAACCGGTCGCCGACTCTATGTGGTGAAACTGAACTAGACATGGCGGCCGCCATGGATAAGTCTAACCTCAAACCTTAGCTTAGCTGAAGAGAATAGAGGAGCATGAAGTAGGAATTGTGGTGACAGCGCTTATATGAGGAATAGTAGGGGTAAAATAAAAAAACTTGTTGAACACAGTCGATAGGTGTAACAAGTTCAAAGTCTTTGAGTATAATGGGTTAAAACTGTACTTCTTCCTAACTCTATTTAAATTAGTTTTACACTTTGAAATTGAAGGTTTAGAAGTACTTCGTAATATGTGTTGTGTTCGCAAAAGCTTTAATTTTAAACATTGTGCAGTCATCATAACCGATGTGTTAAGTTCAGAAGTTAAAATAAGAATGAGATATAAAATGAAGTGTAAAAGAAATTGAAACAGAAAGCCAGAGTAGTAATTTTATAGGTTAGAATTTACGAAGGCTATTCCATGGATAATTCTAACCTCAAACCTAGTAAGTGAAGTAGTCATAACATAAAACTAACGAGAGATGATGACCGAGCGGATGCGAGGCAATGAATGTTTGTAGCGCGATAAACTACCCACCTTTATAGAGGCAATAACTCCAGCCAGATGGCGGCAGATGGCAAGCAAATGACTGGTTGACCGACTTTCACCTGAGTAGTAAGAGAAGTAGGGTTCTGTGTCTATCCCTACTCCTTGGGGTCAATGACCGACCGGAAAGGTCAATGACCTCCCCCCCTCCTCCCCCCCCCTTCCCCCCCCGAAAAAATGGAGCCCCCCCACTCCTTCCCCCACTCCTTCCCCCACTCCTCCAGGTCAATGGCCGGTCACCACCGGTTGTTGACTTTATGTGGTGAAACCAGACTAAATATGGCAGCTGCCATGGATAATTCTAACCTCAAACCTGCTGCGCATGCAACAAGTTCTTCGGATCGGAATGAGTCTATGCTATGCGCATGCGCCTAGTCCTGTATTACTCACTTTAGCACTACTGCACATGGATAATTCTAACCTCAAACCTTGGTTTTGTGTTGTTGCGCATGCGCCGCTCCCCACTCCTTTGCCTTTCTTTTACACTGCTGCGAATTGGACTGGATTGAACACTGTACTGTAGTGAAACAACTTCCCCCACTACTCGAGAATCCGAGGAGCGATACGAGCCTGATCTTAGCGTCAGTCGTCAACAAACTTTCATAGCGAAAGGTTGTTGGCGACTCAGCAAGAGGTTTCAAATATATAGTAGGCCTATATATATTTGAACTTCTTCTACTACGTTGCGTTTTTTAATGCAATGTAGTATGTGTGTGTTTAGTTTTAAGTTGTATTAAATTTAAGAAATAATTTGCGCATTGCGATGTTAGTTATAAGTTGGGTTTAGCATTAAGGTGTATTAATTTTAAGAGGTATTTAGCATTAAGGTGTATTAATTTTAAGAATAATAATGGTATTTGGTTGTGTTGAATTATTTGGTTTTTTAATAATGATGTGTTGTTAGTTTTAAGTGTTGGTAATACTAATTAATGTTGTTTTGCCTTACAGCTAGATGTTAGGGGGTAGATTAAATGTAAATTCAGAAGTTCAGTTGAACTTCACTTAGAAGGGGTGGGACATCCGCAAAATGCGGACTAGGTTTTTGCATTTTTGTTTAGGAATATAATGGGTGGGATTAGTTTGTGTGGGGTTAGAGTTGCGTTTCTACATTAGGTGTTCCAGTTTCCCTTGGAATTCATGGTTACGGTAGACCCGGACCGGACCGTTACGGTAGACCCGGACGGTCCAAACAAAATTGCGTCGATGTCCCTTGCAGAACGTAACTAGTGGGTTGGGAGTGGGAACCGTTAGGCAAACAGGGTGGTGGGAACAGTATTACTGTTCCCATCACCTTGGATCATTATAAATCTTGAATGACCTTGACCCACTTTTGGAAGGGTCAATGACCCCCCCCCTCCCCCCCTCCCCCCCTCCCCCCCCCTCCCCCCCCCTCCCCCCCTTCCCCTCCTCCCCCCCGAAAAAATGGAGTCGATTCCCCCCCCCTTCCCCCACTCCTACCCCCACTCCTTCCCCCACTACTCCGGGTGAACGACCGGTCATGACCTGAAAAATTAAAATGGCTATAGCTTGATAACGGATTGACGGATTTGGACAAGCGATACATCATTGAAAAGGTCTATGTAAGACAAACATTTTGGTAAAAGAAGAATTTGGTTATCTTATTTTAGTCAAAAGTTATGCGAATTATTTTAAATAAATACCTTCTCTTTTCCCTTTTCCCCCACCTCCCAGGTCAATAATCAGTCTTGGCCAGCTGCTACCCCTCTCATTTGCATATTGTTATAAAAGACGCACCGACTGCGGCTAACATTTCATTCTGATTCCAGACGTTACGCTGCGAACTTGGAGCCACAACCATGTCATCTCTGCCAACTACAACTTCTACTTTAACTTCTACTTCAACTTCTACTACGGCTGTTACTGCACCAAAGAAAACTCTTCGTCTGAAAAATCCTCCTGACTGGTACAAGAAGCAACTTGGATCCCAACCTTCAACTTCTGGCACTATTCTTCCGCCTATCAAGACTTCTAAACTTCGAAGCATTTTTTCACCGCCTTCGCCTTCTACTTCGCTTTCAAACGACTCCACACCGCCATCAACCATCATGCCGCCTCCACAGAAGCCAGCTCCCCGTCTTAATACCCCTTCATTTGAAACTTTGCTTCATAGTCTTAGTACACCTATCATTCCACTGTCACCATTGCCTCCTACCCCACCACTTACTATGCCTGAAGACCACACCTATCATAAAACTAAATCCACTAAGCCTACTCCCAAACCTGCTCCTAAGCCTGCTCCTTCAGAGCAATTTCAATTATTACAAGAAGAGCGTCGTAGGGCATTTAGCCGTCCCACTACTTGCCCTGAAGTGCTCACTAGGGGAATTAAGAAAGGATCAGCTTGTGGGAGGAAATGTGTTAAAAATGAAAGTTTTTGCCGTGTACATATCGTGAAACATATTTCTGAACCACAACTGACAGAAATCCCCACCGTTGAAGACGATCCTAAAATAATATCCGTCAGAGGAGAGAGGCTTAAGAAAGGTTTGAAATATTTTTTTCTAAGTGTTGTTGACCACCAACACATTTTGGCAAAATGTAACGGCTTAAAATATAAAATTAGAGTTTGTGAGAATTTGTGTAAAGAGAAGAGATTTAACACTTTAGATTCTCAAGACTTTCTCCTCAGGGATAAAAAGGATCGTATTACAAGGTGGGGGCGTAAACAGTAAATTCACTTAGTTTTTTCCAAATTGTTGCTAAAAAAATAATGGGGGAGAAACACAATGCGTTATAGCGTTGTGTTTCTCCCCCATTATTTTTTAACACTCTAAGTCCCGTGACCTACTAACCTACTTCCATTTGAGTAGTAAGAAAAGTACTTCCCCCACTCCTTTGGGTCGATGACCGGTTAAGGTCAGCTCTTACCCCTCATTTGCATACTGTTATAAAAGCGGAGCGAGCGTTGGTCACTCCTTCATTTTGCTTCTACACGCCGCTCTTGTTGTTTCGTCTCTGCTGTTTACAATATTTCTTGCTTCAAAATGCCTCCTCATCTGAATGAAAATTTTAATTTTTCTGAAATTTCTGATGTTTTTGAACAATCTGAAGACACTTTAAGTAACGACAGTGAAAGTGAAGATGATGAGGACGATGATGATTATACTGTTGAACTTAGTGAAGAACGTAAAGTCATAGCAATTGATCCACAATTTCCATTTGATACAATAGAAAAGTTTATGGCTGAAGCTAATAAATGGTTGGACTCAGGATGTTATGTACGAATTGACTCTTTTATATTGTATGGTGATAGTCATTCTTTCCTTGTCACACCAAATGACAGAGACCGCATGTTGCAGTGGGCACAATCTATGATGGAGTGCTACGAACAAGGTGTGGACACTGGCGGCTATTTTCTTGCACAACTAGTGTAATAACAAATTACCCTTCCCCCACGTAGTGAAGAAGGAAAAGAAATATTAGGAATCTAATTATAATACTTCCTTCCACATATAAAGAAGAGGGGGAAAGGAGTGGGGATTATAAAGTGGTGGGGGAATGTGTATAAATGCAGGTTGTTTCAAGAGACTTTTATTATTATTGTGGCTTTAGCAGAAACAACATGGAGTTTAAATCTTCAGCAAAAATAAGGAATAATATAATAAAGAAAGAAATTCGCAAGAAAGAAAAGATTGAACTTATAAAATTACAACTTATAATACCTTCCATTGAAATTGGATGTAGCAAACTAAAGACTTTGGTGAAAACTAACGAATATTTGTTACAATTGCTAAAAACAATCGAAGAGTTGAAGAGAAAGAATGGACATTCTACATAGTAAAATTTGAACATTTTAATATAAATAAGTAAACTGAAAAAAAGTAGATGTAGAATAGAGAGCGAGGAATAGATCACTTTGTGGTAATGGACTAACATGCCACTTAGTGCTCTATTCCTCGTTCTCGCGTTAAATTGGATTACCTTGACCTATTTGTTTGACTGTTAGAATTCGGTTAACACTGTTGAATTTCAGTTTTGAACTAATGTTTATTCTTGTTCAAATGTTAGAGTTTCTTAACACTGTCGAATTTTAGTTTTGAACTAACTTTTAATTTATGCGAATTTTTAATTCAACTCTAGTTAATTTATGTGCAAATTTAGTTCAACCAAGTGCCTGTGCTCTAGCCATTTCCACCCTAACATTTGTTCTTTCAACATCTGTCCCATAACATCTGTCCTAATAGATGTTTGGATGGCAGGTGTTTGGTTTTAAAAGTAACTAAAATTAGTTGGGTGGGGGAAAGTTAGTTAAAGCTTGAATATAAAGAAGTATATACTAAAACTCCAATGGGAATAAAGAACACGAATGAACAATTAGTTTGTAGAAGGTTAATATTTTTATTTAAAAAGTTTGATTTCCTTGTATAGTGAAGAAGATGAAATAGTGGTGGGGGGACCGTTATAAAAGGAGGAACGCGAGAGCCCATTTCATTTCTTGGCAAAATTTCGAAGAGTAAACATCTCAACATGTATCGTTGCAATAAATGTTCGGAATCGTTTCACGATGAAATTCTATTAGACTGTCATAAAGAACTAATTCACAACAACCCAGAAGAAAAACAAGAACAACAAGAACAAGAACAACAAGAAGAACAAGAACAAGAACAAGAACAAGAACAACAAGAAGAACAAGATGAAATAACAGCAACATCTTCAACTACTTTACCGAATCTACAAGTATTTGCATTACCCGGTAAAGTATTAATGCATCATAAGATTCAAAATGAAAACTTGAAGCTAGAAGAATTTATTAGAGAAGCAAAACCAATCGTAAGTAAAATTTTAAAAGAAGAATTGAAAAGATTAAACTTTCTTAAATTTGGTTTACTACTAGAAGCTATGTTTATAAATGTACAAGAAGAATTATCACCAAGAGGATTCATAACAAAAAACCGAACCATTATGGAAAGTTCAAACATTGATTCAATAATAGAAAATTGTATAGAAGAAATATTAACAAAAATTCAGGAACACGAAGGAAGAGGATCCGGATGGAGTCTTACAAGTATTGAAGTATTAGATATAAGAGTTCACAAACATGGATATGGACTAATGGGATCTAGTTACATTCCTTTACCAAAAAGAATTGAAAATACAAAATCTTGTGTTAATGTTAAAAATGAAGACAATGAATGTTTTCGTTATGCAATGACAGCTAAATTTGTACCACCACTTCATGTGAATAGACCTAACCAAGAATATGAAAATCAAAGATTTAGATACAATTTTCAAGGAATCACTTATCCTGTATCACTGAAAGATATATCAAAATTTGAGAAGAAAAATCCTGGTACGTCTATCAATGTTTTTGCATTAGATAGTTCAAACAAAGTGTATCCTTTACGTATTGCAAAAGAAGAGCTACCAGATCATACGGATTTACTACTACTAACGCGAGGAGATGTGTCTCACTATGTGTACATAAAGCAATTTGATCGTCTTGTTAATAAGCAGCTTTCTAAAGATCGACACAGAAAGTTAATTTGCAAGAGATGTTTCAATTTTAAACGAGATGGGCTACACTCAAGAGAATGGTTACAAGAGCACAAAAGATTATGTAACAATAATTATGAAGCAAAGATTATTTTACCTTCGGAAAGCAGAGCATTTGTTACATTTGAAAAGGTTCATCATCAGTACCGTATTCCTCTAGTTGTGTATGCGGACTTTGAATCAACACTTGTTCCTGTTGAAGATGAAAATTGTGAAGCTAGAAAAAGTGTCAAGTATCAAATGCACAAACCAAACAGTTTTTGTTTAATGGTTAAATCAACATTATTAGAAGAACATTTAAACAGATATGGATTAACTTCAGAACCTCTAGTATATCGTGGTGAAAATGTAGAAAAAATATTTCTTGATCACTTATATTCAATAGCTGGAAATGCACAAAGATTATATACAAATATTGTACCAATGAAACCGATGGAGGAAGAAGAAGAAATTCAACATGAAAATGCAACTCGATGTTTCTTATGCAAAAATGATTTTACTATTGAGAATTATAAAGTTAAAGATCACGATCACCTCACAGGTTATTACAGGGGTGCTGCTTGTAATAAATGCAACTTAAGCTATCGTTTACCACTATTTATTCCTGTGGTTCTGCATAACCTCAGTGGGTACGATGCTCATTTTATAATACCTGAACTAGGAAGAGACGACGGTAAAATCGATGTGTTAGCTGAAACTTCAGAGAAGTTCATAAGTTTTTCCAAAGAAGTTGGAAACATGAAACTAAGATTCTTGGACTCCTACAGATTTATGACGTCGAGTTTGTCCAAACTTTCAGAAAATTTAAGGAAACAAGATTTCATCGAAACAAAGAAGATTGTAAATAACGACAAACTGGATTTGGTACTTCGGAAAGGTGTGTTTCCATATGATTACATAGACAGTTTAGAAAGATTTAATGAAACATCACTTCCGGCTAAAGAAGAATTCAAAAGTAAACTTTATGACATGGACATATCTCAAGAGGACTATGATCATGCATGTAAAGTATGGAACGATTTAGGATTTAGAACATTGGGAGAATATTCAGATTTTTATGTTAAATTGGATGTAACTTTACTATGTGATATAATGGAAGAATTTAGAAATACATGTTTTGCAGCATATGGATTGGACCCTCTTCATTCGTACACTTCACCTGGATTAGCATGGCAAGCTATGTTGAAAGAAACAAATTGTAAAATACAACTTCTTACTGATATAGATATGGTTATGATGTTAGAGTCAGGAGTTCGAGGGGGATTGACGCAAAGCGTTACACGACATTTCAAGGCGAACAACAAGTATCTGCCCGATTATGATGCATTAAAACCAACAACATTCCTGGGTTATTTTGATGCAAATAACTTATACGGATGGGCAATGTCGAATCCCCTTCCATATGATAATTTTAAATGGATAGATCCAGAATCGATTGGAAACATAATGGATATACCGAAGCATGGTGAAACTGGTTACATTTTTGATGTTAATTTTGAATATCCTGAACATCTTCATGATCAACATTATGATTTACCACTTCTTCCTAAGACTGAAATTTCCCCTACTGGAAGATGGCCAAAATTAATGATGACTTTAACCGACAAGTCTCGATATGTTGGACACTACTGGATGATACAACAAGCTTTAGACTTAGGATTGAGAATTACAAAAATTAATCGAGTACTACAATTTTCTCAATCTTGTTGGTTAAAACCTTACATCGACAACAACACAAGAAGAAGAGCCACCGCTACATCAAGTTTTCAAAAAGATTTTTTCAAATTAATGAATAACGCAATATTTGGCAAGACTTTGGAAAACAAAAGGAAACATAAGGATATCAAATTGGTAACTGATCCAGTAAAATTACAGAAATTGGTGCAACAACCAAACTTTGGTTCATCTATAATTATTAATGAAAATCTAGTTGTTATTTCCATGAACAAGAAGTCAGTTACAATGGATCGTCCTTTGTATCTTGGAATGTCAATCTTGGATATTTCAAAAACACATATGTACGAGTTTCATTATAAGAAGATGGTTAACTATTATGGAAGAGAGAACATTGGTATTGCATATATGGACACGGATGCACTAATTTACTGGATTAAAACAAATGACATGTATGAAGATCTACGCACCTTTATATATAAAGATGATTTCGACTTTTCCGATTATCCTAAGGATCATCCAAATTACGACTATGACAGAAATAAGAAAGTATTGGGAAAATTTAAAGACGAAACAAATGGTGTGCCGATGATGGAAATTGTAGCATTAATGTCCAAACTGTATTCATTTCAACTGTACATAAACGAGAGGAACGAACATCAAGTCACGAAGAAGGCCAAAGGAATAAAAACTTCTTTCCTGAAGAAGAATGTACAGTTTGAACATTATAAAAGATGTTTGTTTGAAAATGTTGAAACAACTGCAACGTTCAACACTATTAGAAGTTATAATCATCAACTTTTTAGTGTCAAACAAACAAAGTGGGCATTAAGCTACAAAGATGACAAGCGCCATATTTTAGAAGATAAAATTAATACTTTACCATTCGGCCACTACTCTCTAAACCCTATTGACCAGTAAACCTATTCTTCGTCCTCTACCTTCTTCCTTTTTCCTTTCCGTAAAGAAGAGGGGACATGGCAAGCCCAATGCCATGTTCCCTCTTTTTTACACTAATATGAAATGGCCTTGATCTATATTCAAACTATATAAATGAGAATAAACTATTCTATGGATCAGTATTTTTACATGCAGTGTACAAGCAACATCTGAAGATGGAAAGTGTGAAGGACAAGATTGTAAATGAACTACATAAACCAGCAAGAAGAAGATTTCCAAGAAGAAGTACAATCATTAAAGGAATGAATGATCTTTATCAAGCTGATCTCATTGAAATGATACCGCACAGTAAATTAAATAAAGGATTTAAATATATTTTAACAATTATAGACTGTTTTACTAAAATAGCTGACGCTTTACCAATGAAGGTTAAGACTGGTAAAAGTGTTACAAAAGCTATGGAAACCACAATGCAAAGAAATAAATTTAAAATTAAACATCTACAGACCGATGATGGAAAAGAATATTTTAATAAAGACTTTGGAGCTTTGATGAAGAAATATCAAATAAATCATTATTCTACAAATTCTGAAGTTAAAGCTTCAATAATTGAAAGATTCAATAGAACATTAAAAGGTGCGATGTATAAACAATTTTCAAAAAGAGGATCATACGTGTGGTATGACATATTACCACAACTTATAAAAGAGTATAACAACAAATATCATCGTACCATTGGAATGAAACCTATCCAGGTAAATAGTGCTAATGCCAAAATTGTATTACAACGCATTAAAAATAATACAACACCGAAATTGGAAAAATTGCAACCAAAGAAGTTCAAGGTCAACGATAAAGTTCGTATAAGCAAATACAAAGGTGTATTTAGTAAAAGATATATACCAAATTGGACTAATGAAGTATTTACAATTTATAAAGTGCAACCAACTATACCTGAAACCTATTTATTAAAGGATAACAAGGGTGAATTACTTCAAGGTGGATTTTACGGACAAGAATTGTTGAAATCAACAGTCGGTGATGTATATCTTGTCGAGAAGATTTTACAAAGGAAAAAGGATATGGTTAAAGTCCGGTGGTTAGGGTTTGATAAAAGTGAAGACTCTTGGATTCCTTCAAAAGACTTAGTATAGTTGTTTAATAGCTCATTGTGTGTTTAACCTTTATACAAGATGGAGATTGTACAACAAAAAGACCGATTTAATATCAATAACATTGATGAATTGACAGTTGACAATGATAAGTTAAATCATGGAAAACATGGTGAATTACTACCAAATACGATAAGATGTCTAATAACTGGTCCTTCAAATTGTGGAAAAACTAATGTTGTTTTTAACCTTATAACTAATCCTAAAGGATTGCGTTTTAATAATATATACATTTTTTCAAAATCATTGCAACAACCAAAATATCAATTATTGGATAAAGTACTTGCAAGTGTACCTGAAGTGAATTTTTACAAGTTTAATGCCAGTGAAACAATTATGCAACCAAATGAAGCAAAACCATTTTCTATTTTTATATTTGACGATGTTTCTTGTGAAAATCATGACACAATAAGGAATTATTTTGCTATGGGAAGACATCATAATATTGATAGCATTTATATTGGTCAAACATACAGTAAAATTCCAAAACAACTTATAAGAGACAATGCAAATATGTTGATCATCTTCAAGCAAGATGAAACAAATTTAAAGCATATATATAATGATCATGTAAATGCGGATATGCCATTTGAAAAATTTAAAGAGATGTGTGGCAAAGCATGGAATGAGAAATATAGCTTTCTCGTTATTATGAAGGAAGAAGATATTAAAAATGGTAGATATCGTATAGGGTTGGATAAATTTGTATTTATGCGTTGAACTACCGATGCTACATCTAGTTACACGTTGAACTTCACAGTGTAAACATGGTGAATCAAGAAAAACTATTGAAAGAAATAAAATCACTCAGTGATTCTATTAGGATGAAGAATCGTGCATTGAGGATGGGTTTAAGTGAAAGAGAAGAATTTCTAGAGACTACATTTAAACCTATTACGGAACCTTTAAAACAGATATCAGAAACTATTGGTAAACCTCGTTATGAAGGAGATGTTTTACTACCAGTTTCTAAACAAGAAGTACAAGCATTAAAAAAAGAAGAAGATGATGATTCATATACAAGTGCTAGTGAGCAAGAAGAAACAAAAGAAGAAGAAGAACCAATTGTTGAAAAGGAAGAAGAACAGCCAATACCTGAAGCTGAACAATCTATTCCAAATTTAACTCAATTGAGTAGCGATATATTACAACATGGACCTCTTGGAAGAAAATATATAATGAAAATGCTACATGACATGAAATCAAACCCGAATTTGAGTAGATCACACGTATACGGAGCAAGAATTGATGGGAATGAATTGAAGATTGGCGATTCAAAGCTTGAAATAACACAAGACGATTACATCATTATTGGTGAGCATAGATATAAAGGAACAAAAGGATTATATGAATTAATTTTTAAAAACATACCACTAAGATATTCATCCAAAGATTTAAGTGTTTTTAAGGAGATTCTACAAAATACTAACGCTCATAAAAGAAACTACTTAAAGGATGGAATGATTAATCGTTCACGTGCAACAAAATATAACATCGTTATAAAAAAGTTGTTTCCTCCACGAAAATTGCCAACATTACGTACTGCACCAGCGGTAAGACAACCACTGAAAAGAAAATCTTTATCACTTATGGATTTATCACTTCTTGAACAACATGGTAAAAAGAGTAAAGGAGATACTTCAACATCTGGTAAAGGATTGATGAAAAATCTATACAATACAAATGTGATTTACTACAACGATATCAATAAATTGGTTGATAGAATGAGACTATTGCATGAAGCCATGGAAGCCGGTCATACAGGTTTGAATAATGAATGGGTGGCTCTAGTTGATGAACTTAGGAATCGCGGTATAGTCGTATAATTGTCCGTGGATATAAAAGAGGTGCAAGCATAAGACGTATCAGTTCTAACATTAATGTTGGTAAACCAACTGAAGGTTCTGATGCAATTACTAAAGAGTACTTATCATCTGAACTTTTAAATACTTTAAAATTGCAATGGGGTAATAACTTAAAAGATGGACAAACGTATAATGCTGGAAATTATAGAATAACCAACGTGGGAAATCCCAAAAATGATAAAGATTCAGTTAATAAAGAATATTTACATTCTATAATACCGGAAAAAACTGAACATGGATTTTCTTTTTATAAATTTATTATAAATGACATTGGATACCCAAAGGAAGACGGTGATGCTGTAAACCTAAAATACATCAAGGACAACTGTATTTTACAAGATGGTGATGAAATCGATTGTCATGGGAAAGTGTTGTCAAATGTAAAGTTCGGTTCTCAACCAAAAGATGCTGTTACTATGGAACAATTATCTAAAGAATTAAAAAAGGAAACATCCAATTTTGTAAAACATGAAGATGCCGTGTTAAAGCGGGGAGATAAATTTATACATGGAAATGAAAAGTTTAATTTAATGCAAGGAAATAATGATGAATGGGATGTAGGACATAAAACAATAACAAATGGAAGATTTGGTATAAAAGATACAGATGTACCTCTAATGGTACAAACATTAATTGCGAGTGGTGGTACATTAGGTACATACAATGGTCGTAATAGAAGAATAAAAGATATTTATCCTGGTTACGAAGAAAATGATTGTGTTACAATGAAACAAACAATAACTTGGGATAAACACTTTGGGACCCAATATGATGCAAAGATGAAGAAAATAATTAATATTTTACCAGGTGAAGATTCAAATGATGCTGCTACTATTGGACAAGTCATAAAAACATCAAAAAGTGATTCAACAGCTTACACATGTAATGATAAACGTATTATGCAATTACATGATCCTCAACATCCAAAAGATGCTGTAAATTTAGATTGTTTAATAAGAATAGTGGGCAATTTACTTATTGATACCCACAATCATATAGCTAGTACAACGAGTCATGTGATGATTCAACCCGATGAACGAGAAGCTTGGATTAAAAATAGAATTATAAATCAGTATATAATTAATTTGAATAACTAAGTCTTTAAATATAAAAGATTTTGCACAAGTTATTCATTTGTGTAAAGTATCTCGTGGAGTAAACACGCCAGTTATATAAGACAACATAATGAAGACCGTATCGCTCAGTCATCGTCAAGACAGCGGCAAGAGAGGACGTGGTATAACATCAGCTGCATTATCCCTGCTTAGACGGATTCCAGTTGGTGCTGTTGTAAATCGAACGATAGACGCTTTACCATACGAATTACATCTGCCCGGAGGTTATCAATATTGTGGACCTGGAACTAAGTTGGCAAAGCGTTTAGCAAGAGGAGATCCTGGAATTAATAAATTAGATCAAGCTTGCAAGGAACACGATATAGCATATTCAAAGTATAAAGATTCAACAAATAGATCAATAGCAGATAAAATTCTAGCGGAAAAAGCTTGGCAAAGAGTAAAATCAAGTGACGCAAGTATTGCAGAAAAAGCATCGGCTTGGGCAGTAACTACAGCCATGAAGACGAAAGCAAAGTTAGGTGGTGGAAAACGTCGCAGAGGAAGACCTGCAAAGAAAGGCGCTCCCAAAAGAGGTGGAAACATTAAAAAAGGACGTCGTAGAACTCATAAGGCAAATGTAAAGAAGACTTCTGTTTGGCAAATGGTAAAAAACGGAGCAGGTTTATACCTAAGACCATACCGTGTGTACTAAATAAGAAGAGTCAATTGATAATTCCAAATAAAGCCTTAACAAATCATCAGTTAAATGATTATGTGAAATGTTTGAAAATACCATTCTTTCGAGGAGTTTTTATGAAAGATGCATTACCAACTAAAATATGGAAAAATGAAACTGGAATAGTAAATTTGGATTCCACCTATGGTCCAGGCACTCATTGGGTATGCTATAAAAAACTCGGACAAACCATTTACTACTTTGACAGTTTTGGCAATCTACCACCGCCAAAAGAACTGCAACATTATTTTCGAAACTCCAAAAACATTTTTTACAATTACAAAAGAGAACAACCTAACAATACTGAAATATGTGGGCATTTATGTTTGGAGTTTCTAGCGAAGAGTGTCAGTCAGCTTTAAGATGTCATCGTATACAGTGTCACTGAGTGGAAATTCATCCACATTGAAAAGTACGCTGTTCCCAGCATTGCGTCTATCCAAGGAAAGATTATGGGAAGCGGCATTACTTGATTTGACTACCTACAATTCAATTCCTAATGTTACAGAAGGAAAAAACAATTTACTACATTATTATGAAACTAAGGATGCTGCAGGAAAATACTCAGAATTGAAAATAATTACATTTCCTACTGGAGCATATGAAATTGATGACATAAACCAATTATTACAGAAACAACTCGGAGAAGACAATATCACCGTTAAAGGAAACAATAATACTTTAAAAGCAGAAATAACTTCGAAATATTATATTGATGTCAGCTTGGAACAGTCGATTGGCAGTTTACTTGGATTTACAGATACAAAAAAGAAAATCTTAACTCCTGGAACTACTCATTCAGGTGATTCAACTGTAACAATATTGAAAGTAAATAGTATTGATGTCACGTGCAACATTATACACGGATCGTATAGAGATGGAGTTAATCAACATATTTTACATACATTTTATCCAACAGTGGCTCCCGGTTTTAAAATTGTTGAGAAGCCACAAAACTTGATATACCTACCGTTAAACACCAGTTTCATTTCAGACATCGTACTGAACATATTGGATCAAGACGGTCATAGTGTTGACTTTAGAGGAGAAACAATTACTATACGGATACACATCAGAGCAGCAACATAAAAGTCAACATGGGATTATCATTTAAACCACAATGGAAGAGTCGGGAGCTCAGTAGCTCCTCGACATTGGAAGAGTTAACATCGGAAAACATTCGTTTTCTACAGAAGATTGGATTGAAACTTAACAGCGATGGATATCCTGGATATATCTCAAGGACCAACGTTCGACGAAACACTATGGGAGAAGGAATATCACACGCACAACCCTTACACTTCATCAAAATTAAACAATAACGATGAAATAAGGATCCCCATTCAACAACAAGATATTTACACTTTACCGTGTGAAAGTTACTTGTACATCGAAGGACGGGTATTAAAATTGGATGGAAAAACTGCTTCAACAGTTCCTTTTATAAATAACCCGATGGCATATCTTTTTGATGAAATAAGATATGAAATATCAGGGGTGACGGTTGATTCAACAAAAAAGGTTGGTTTAACAACTACATTGAAAGGATTAACATCATTAACACCGCATGAGAAGAATTCAATAGTCACTGCCGGATGGGTTGCCCCCGATAAAGACACTATAACACCAGCTTCCAACGGTCACTTTGATTTTCATGTACCTTTACGATTGCTTTTGGGATTCGCTGAAGATTACAAACGGGTAATAATAAATGTCAAACAAGAATTAGTATTACTCAGATCTTCAACTAATAAGGACTTGATACTTGCAGACCCTGCAACTACGGAAGATAAACTGGAATGGCAACTACAGTTGGATAAAGTTGTTTGGAGAGTACCTCATGTAAGATTGGCTGATGAACATAGAATCCTATTATTGAGAAAGTTGAAATCTGACCGTGATATTGTGATGCCATTCCGAAGTTGGGAATTTCATGAATACCCTACACTACCTCAGACAGAACGACAAACATGGACCGTCAAGACATCAACTTACTTGGAACGAGCAAGGTACATAATACTCGGTTTTCAAACTAAGCGAAAAGATGTTATCACTGCAAATGCTGGTCAATTTGATCACTGTAAAATAAAGAATTGTAAAGTTTTTCTAAACTCTCAATTCTTTCCCTATGACAATTTGAATGTCATGTTCAGCAAAAAACGTTTTTCCATTTTATACGATATGTATGCAAGATTTCAATCATCATATTATGGAAAGACTAATACACCACTATTATCACCTGACCAGTATTATTCCAAGGCTCCAATAATTGTAATCGATTGTTCAAAACAAAATGAATCGGTAAAATCATCAAGTGTGGATATAAAAATTGAAATAGAATTTGAAGAACCAGTAGCGGATGGAACTTCGGCATACTGTCTAATTCTACATGATAAAATAGTTACTTACACACCGCTGACCGGAATTGTGAAGAATGTACTTTAAGAAGAATTGTACAACAACTGCAAATTTTTGAGGTTAGAATTATCTGCTTTAATTTTTGAGGTTAGAATTTCATTTGTGAAAGACAAGTTGAAAACAAACAATTATGTAATTGTATAAATTTCAAGGATTTTACGAAAAATATAAAAGCGAGAAAATAATTAGTAGAAACTTCATTCTATCTTCAACCTTCGTATGGGAAACATCATTGGCAAGATGAATTCTACTAACGGAGAAGAAAATACACCTCTAATGGATGATAATAGTTCAGATATAGAAAAACAAGTTGAACGAGAAATGGACGAGTTCCTAAAATTCAACAAACATAAGAAGAGAGAAGAAGAAAAAGCTGAAAAAGAAGTAAAAAGGAAGAAGGTTGAAGTTAACATTACAACCAATATTTTAACAGAAGTATTTCTTCGGATTATCTACCCAATTTCTTCATGCATGACAAAAAGTATATCAGTTGGAATTTTAAAATCAATGGATTATTCACCAATTGTTATTTTAAATCATGGAAACAAAATGGTTACTTTCAGTGAAACTACTTGGGAATCTCTCATGAAACATTTACATCTTTTGGAGTGCTATTTAAGTAACAACACATTTGGAAGAAGAACAAGATTAAGTTTATTGGAATCAAATATTGAAGTTGATATAGTAAAACATCGTGGAGGACAAATTGTTCGCTTCAGAGATTTAACTACACATAATGTTAAATTATATTTCACTAAAGAAGAATTTTACACTTTAAGTTGTACTACCGGTCCCGTCACCAGATATTTGAAACAACTAATATTTTCAAGTGCAATAATTAAAGACTATCTAATTGATACATTGGACAAAAAACCTTTTGTTCCAATTTTATACGGTCCCGTGGATACTTCAATCTTTAATAGAATACCTCAAGAAGTTGAAATGTGGAGACAATTAAACAACTATCACACCAATTTTAATATTGATGAAGTGGCACAAAAAGTGAAAGAAGAAGAACAATCCTGTCTGTTATAAACATCGGCTCATTCAATTTTTAAGTCAGTTGTTAGTAAGACTTCATCATGAATAAACGGGTTTCGTTTTCTAATGCGCCACATATAATGGAAGTTAAAAGAGGTATAATTGAATTTCAAGCTTTCCGAGGAAATGATGGTAATTTTATTATTAAAGAATTAGTAATCTTGGACATGAACACATCAGTAGTTTATCATTATTTGTTCAAACCTCCAGTACCATTTAATAGACTAACAACTAAAGCGAAAGTTACAAACAAATGGTTGAACAAACATTTTCACAACTTAAGATGGGATGAAGGTTTCATTAATTATAACATGATGCCGCACATTATGAATCATTATTGCAAAGAGTTTAAAATTATCTACACAAGGGGATTGGAAAAAGCAAATTGGATACAATCATTTACAAGCAACGAAGTGATTAATTCAATAATTGATAAAGATTTCCAATGCTACTTCAACGAACTTTGTATTTCATCAAAAAGTTTTAAACATCGAAGGTCGCAGTGCGCTTTAAAGAATGCCTACCGCTTGAATAATTTCCTTCAACAAACTGGTGGGGGTAGTGTCACTGGTGGGGGTAGTGTCGATTATAAAAATGAGAGCGCTACCATGACACAGCATGAGTATTACTCAAACCTCCGAAGAGACAACATCTCCGACGGACATTCTTATTAACAAGAAGATTAACAACAACATCAATATGGCATCACAGAACTTACTTCAAAGTTTAGTTGATCAGTTCAACGCTCATTCTAAATCATCAATTCTACCTACAAAGAAATGTTCTGAACTAAAAGAAGAAAAACACTACATCATTCATACTATTAAGAAAATGGAAACTTCAGTAGGTGATGCTATAAATTGCACTTTGAGCGAGGCACCTTATACAATTGGTGATGAAGCAAAATTTCAGATCTTCTTACCAAAGCGCTTCGTACAACTACTTCAAAATGAAGATCTTCGTATAATTCAACCCGGCGCACTCTATTTGGTATCACATGGACCCAGTGGAAACAACTCTACTAAACTTACAATTCATGTAACACCTACTACTGATTAATTTGTACATAACATTGTAAATATTTCTTTGTATTTGTTTTTTCAATAAATATGATATAAAACAAAAAAAAATAAAAATAAAAAAGCAACATATTGTAATGTCTTTGTACATTACAATATGTTGCTTTTTTTAAAAATTCCACAGGATGACCTTGACCCAATTTTGTATAATTATAAAAGGGGAAATGTACTTGCAAAATTCATCAGTCTACTGCTACCTTTCATACCGTACACATCTCGCTCTTAATCCCTGAATATAAAACTGCAACATGTCCCTAAAGGTCAAGTGTGCATCTTACGATACTAACACCATAACAACTTTTGAACAACTCGAAGATTTAACCAACGAAATGCGAGTTTTACTTACCGGTGGTTATCACTTAACTGTTGATGTTAGTGCTACTAATACAAGAATGTTCACTAAAACAAAATATTGCGATGATGAAATATTTATTTCTACACAACCTACAACTTCTTCATCGCCAACTGGTCAACATAACATCAAGTTCCAAAAGTATTACCAATGTTGAATAACTTTTGACAGACAAAACTACAACTAAAGAATCACGTGATCAATGTGAGTTAATAAAAAGGATGTAATACTTGTATAAATAATCATTCGCTTCTTAGCTCTCACCACGACAAGACCTATTTAAGAAAATGTTGTACAGAATGATGATTCAACTTGATGGAAAAATCTATGGAAAAGATTACAACACTGTTGAACAAATGACTAAAGATATAGATGTATTAGCTAAAGAAGGATACCAAGCTAAATTAATTTTAAAATTCCCTGAAGTACATCCACTATCAATAGAAGAACTAGTTGCTATGGCTAAAGCTGAGAGAGATAAAAAGTCTGAAGAAAACAAAGAGAAACAAACTTCCTAAATTTTAATAATCCTTACACTTGTAAGGTATAATTTTTTAAAACTCCATTTGGATGACCTTGAAATTACCCCCACCACTTTTCACAGTACATAAAACTCGCTATTTAACACTATACACTCTTATTCTTTCACTGGACTCCGCAGCATCAACATGGAAGAGCAAAAATACAAGTACAAACCTCGTTACTGTTGTGAACAACAATGTACAGATTTAGGGCCAATGATGGTGGATGGGTTAGCTTGTACTAAATGCGAATTCTTCGGATCTTGTTACTGCAAATGCAAAACAAAACAACTACCGCCACCAGAATTGCGAACTTTGAAACTTTACAAATCAAGATATTTTCATACATGTTGTCCTCAAAAATGTTTCAAATTTCACCCTCTCGATCTTGCTCATTGTCAACGCACCAATTCTCATCAAGATGATTTTTGTACACATATGATAAAAAGATGTAAATACAGGTCAGATTGGTATTCCGATCCTGTAGAACCATCAAATGTGTAATTTCAGTTTTACACTCTTTTTTAAAACTTCATTTGGATGACCTTGAGATTTCCCCCACCACTAGTTCTAATTTTTATATAATATTAAATCATTCCACTTCCAACACTCTAACTAACAACATGGAAAACAAATTTATCAAATTTGAACATATAATAACTGACAGGGAGGAGATGGAAGAATTGTTTCAAAACTTACTTTCTGTCATTGACGAATATCCTATAAGATGGTTCAGAATTGTAGTTCAATATTTAAATCCTGGTGAATTGTTTTCTTCATCAAGTGAAGAAGATGAAACAACTACTTCGGTTCAAATAATTGAATTAAAAGATGGAGAAGAAGAACTAAACGTTTTATTCAATCATAAGCTCAAGGTTCCCTATATAAAAGCCCCCTCCCTAGACAGCCCCCCTCCCTAGACGCCTGCTCAAAGTCACCATTATATAAGCCCCCTCCCTATGCGCCGATCCTCATTCCATCACCGACTCTCCAATAATGAACAACTCTCCATTGGCCCGAATGAATTCTAGTTTTGAAATAAACTCTAAAGAAGAGTTACAAGACATTTTTAATATTTTACAAGAACTTGTAGATAATTTTACAACCATCAAAATGAATTTGGAAATAACATACGATTGTCCTATTTGTGATAAGATTGAAAGTTCGGACGAAGACAGTTTACTAAATCTAACTCCTGCACCATCTGACACTACTGATGGTAATAATGAACAGCAAAATATTTCCCCCACCACTTCTTTGTAATTCTTCGTTCCCCCCACCACTTCTTTATTTAACTAACATTTCTCGCTTTCACTTCTCATTCCGTCTTCAACTTTTGAACTATCAACATCACTTGTTTTAAAATTTCAAACACTACAAAATCATGATGGATATGATGGATGAAGTTCCCTTCATAACTAGAATAGAAGAGGATAAATTGAAATTGGAAATTAAACGATTGGAAATGGAACGGGAAAACCAACTCGAAATGTTACGTTTGTTCAAGCTTTTCAAATACATCATCTGGGGACTCTGCGTTTACCTTCTCATCGTCGTTGGTGTTTGCATTTACAACTCTGTAGTTCATCACAAAAGTTCAACTTGTTTAAACTCTGCTGTTGCACATTAATTATATGTTCACAAATAAAATTCAAAATTTACTTCAGCCTATCCCACTATCACCAACTAGTTCAACTTTGAACTATTTCTGGTAGTAGTTGGGTACGCTTTTTTAAAACTTACTCTGAATGACCTTGACATACTTTCCAGGCTCCAGTTATAACTGTTGAATTTCAATTTTGAACTAACTCTTAATTCATGCCCAATTCTACTTCAAATTCAGGGCATATGCTCTCGCCATCTGCACCCTGCAGCTGCCCTGGCAGCTGACACCATCTGACCCCTGCAGCTGCCCTGGCAGCTGACGTCACTTCCGGTTTAGAAGTGGCTTTTTCCCACTACTGATCATATTATTAATATTAAATCCCTGCAAACCAGTTTAGTTTTCGATTTATTTCGTCATTTCGTTTCAAGCTTCATCCCCCTAGCCTTTGATTTAGTTCTAGGGGGCGCTTTAAAATGTTGACCAAATTTCATATAAAGGATTTTAAAATGTTTAACTTAACAACAGATTACCTACAGATACATTTTTAATATATATTATAGACAACATAATTCGTCTTTCGCTGCATAATCAACACAAATATTGTTTAAGAAGGCATAATTCCTTTGAATTGTACTGTAGCTGAGGTTTTCACAAACAGAGAGGAATACATTACAAAATGCGAATTTTGCGCACGGGACCCCTAGTTTTAGAAAATTTCCCTATGGGGAATACGCTATTATGGGACCAAGTTACTTTTTAATTTTGATGTCCCCAGAGGCCAAAAATACCGTTCCTTCATTTTCATATATATATGACCGTGCTACTAATAACACTATTAACACAAATTAAAAGTTAATAAATTAACTTTAATTCATTTTAAGTTATTTTAAGATAATTAAAGTTCAGATTTTGAACTTTTGGCAGGGACCTCCGATTTTGATGAACTTTGGATTGAAGTTGTAGGTAGGACCAGGTATATTTTCATGAGTTCGCGAATCAGCATTATCAGGTTGTGGGAACAAGGTTTTATGGGGTTTTAAAAGGGCCAAAAACGGGTTTATGGAATTTTTGGACATAAGTTTTTAAAATTGAACAATGTTAACTAAAACCATTTAAAAGAGCTACAAAAAACAAACAATTTAGTATTTTGAATTGTTAACATGGCCTAGGTTACGGAGAAAAAACAAAAATAGGTTTTCCATGTTATTCTTATGGGGAATTAACAAAACTCTGTATCTCACTTATTTATTGATATAATTTGATAAAATTTTAGTATGTACATTCACTAGGTAGGGTTTAACTTATATTTACTTACAGCACTTATATTGCGGCCAACCTACCTACTCAACCCCAAGACCCCTATGGGGTTTATGGGGAAAATGAAAAATATCAGAATTTGATGCAATTTAGTTACATGTACTGGGAATGGATTTTCCTATATCTACTTGCAATGCCCAAAAGGCAGCAAATCTACATCCTCGTTCCCATGGTGTTTATGGGGGAATAAAAAAAAAGGAATCCTGTTGGAAATTCGTTGAGTGTGCAGGTCTGCTGCGACGGGGGTATTTATAATGGTGTTAACCAAATATACTTTTTATCATACTTTCACACATAAAAAATAACTTTCACTATATTTGTCTAAGATGGTGTATATTATCATTGATTGATTAAACAAGGATATCGTGTATTGACTATTTTGAACCTTCAATGCATTGGGTTAATAACTCTGTTTCGTTATCGTTAGTAACTTATATTATATATTATGCCTACATAATTCATAAAACTTTATTGAGTAACAGTTTAGGATTATCTGAGTTATAGATAATATAATTTTTTGTGCATGAATGTTTCTCCAAATATTTTACAAGATTTATTTTATTTTCACATTTTAATTTCCTTTATTAAAAGGTTCCAAACGAATATTGGTTATGGATTACAAGTATCCCATAAGAAAAAAAGAGGTCTGTCAGTAACAAGCTTCATTAGGCCTAATCGGGCCTTAAAAGAAGGGTTCTCACAACTTTGTTGTTTCTATTATTACTTTAAGCTATTGTTATGTTAAATATTATTCTCAACAAACAAAAGTAAAATTTTGAAAATTTTGTAATACCGATATAGGTATAATATAAAAAAATCGTGTTAGTTACACCATTTATAACTCAAGAACTGCTCAACCAATTTCCCTGAAATGTTGGGGGGAGGACATATAGGATACTTTTTATCCAGATTCTTAGATGGGGCTCCTCCCCACACGACTTCAGAGTTAAGTTATCATGTTATTCTTAAGGAAGCAACAATTTTGATATTGGAAAATATAATTAAATTTAGGAATATTAATTTTATAAACATCTGTTGTTGTTTAAAGTATTGAGGGAAGATTGAAAATAAAAGACCAGAGGATATTATAATAAACTTGCGGCGAGTGAGCGTAGCGAACGAGCTTACCTGAAGAACTAAACAATTTTCTGTTTGGCATTCAAACGATCAATTGTGTCGATTTTTCTCTGTCAAAGTTATTAATTTACAACATTAATTTACAACTAGAGCACGTGTTGCTCGACATCGAGAAATTTATTTGGATACAATACAAAAGTTACATGTTGTTCTAAATCAATAAAATCCGACCAATCCAATATTGTGAATATCGGTGATCACCAAAAACTACAGTTGTACGTTAACGGATATTTAAAAAGCTTAAACCAATTTCAATGTTATTCTAATCGGAAAATTTCAAATTTAATTTGTGAGTAACATCCTTATTGTCCGACATTATTTAAAGCTTTTAGTATCCTTGCCTGCTGAAATGGGAGGATTATTATTGAATTTTGTATATGGATAAACTTTTAATGCAGAGTTGGCAGGAGTAATCAACGAAATGTTACAAAATAGTCAATCTCTGGTTTCCCATTTTTGTATTGAAATAATATTAGTTTAAATAAATTATAATATATCTACATACAACTAATTAACTATTCATATTAAAATTTTGATGGATTATGGTGTTTGCATCGATAGTAAACAAATATTGTTACGATTACAATTGTTAATTTGTAAGATCTGAAAGTACCAATACAGATTGTTTAAAAAATATACATCGACAAACCATTTTTTACTTTCTCCCCCTATACCATAGTATATATGGAGAAAGTATTGTTTTCGTCAAAATTTTCGAATTTGAGTTGTTGGTGGATTTATCCATTTTGGTTCCCCCTGAGTCCAAAAAAGTGGTTTTCGGAGTGATGTCTGTCTGTGTGTGTGTGTGTGTGTGTGTGTGTGTGTGTGTGTGTGTGTGTGTGTGTGTGTGTGTGTGTGTGTGTGTGTGTGTGTGTGTGTGTGTGTGTGCGTGCGTGTGTGCGTGCGTGCGTGCGTGCGTGCGTGCGTGTGTGTGTCAGGATGTAAACAGAGCTAGAGATTACCCCCATGGTCCGATTTTAATGAAATTTGGTACATAGGTCCAAATCCACGATAATTCCAGGTGTTTTTTTCATTTTTTTTAATTTTTTATTTTTAAGGGTATTTTACCCCCCAAAACCCTCAAAAATCGTCAAAAATCAAAATTTCTCAAAAACGGCTCTAACGATTTTGATTAAAATTTTGTGGTTTATTAAGCTTAAAATGGCGAATAATATGACACCACCCGCATCTCCGAGAAAATTCGCGTTCAAAAGTTATAAAGTAAAAAGTGTTTCAAAAATCAATTTTTTGGATTTTCAAAAAAGCTGTTGTCTTGAAATAAATTTTACTTATCACCATTAAATCAAGCTCAAAAAACTAAATAATCTAGTATTTTAAATTACTGCTGTACGTCAAGTGGTTGCGGAGAAAATTCAATTTTTCGTTTAGCGGTTAACGCAGTACGTTGTTAAAAGTCACAGACGCGCGTAGGGTCAAACGAGCGCTGCTCAGCCGGTAGCTTTCCGACTGAGTCATCAAGACATTAATGTTTGAAGCTTTTAACATCTTTTTTATATTGTTGGGAGAAAGTATGTGTCAGTTAACTGATACCGTTTATTATCTATTAATTTACTTTAAATTTGTAACCCTGCATAAAAAATTGACTATCCTGCAAAACAAACATACTAATTTGGCGATGTAAATTTATTATAGAAACAATTAAAACACTCAGGTCTGCTGCAACAGGGTAATTGCAATTTATGTTCATGTAGGTATAACGAAAGCAGTTCAGATTAAATATTAAATTGGTATACATTTATGTGTCTTAAAATGACAATAGAATGATTGATAATTTAGCTCTGTGCGGCGGTCTACGTCGACGAGACCGGCCAACAGCGCGGCCCTTGACCTGACAAACTTTGTAAAATTACATTTTACTCGAAAACGGCACTTCACAGGAAAAAACTATAAGAAACATAAACTTTTGTAAACTACCTAATCTATCTAGTGGTATCATATTTAGTGACATCGGAGCCATTGGTATGACGTAAACATAATTGGAAACAAACATAAATATATTTTGGAACAATATTTTTTGTTTCAGAGGCTTTTTAACTACTTTCCGGTGTAATAAAAGCGTTTAAAATGCATTAGTCTTGTTTGCCTACTTTTTGTGAACATTTCTATTTTTAATTTATGAAAATCGACCGAAAAAACGGAGCTATGACTATTATTATGCAACAAGTACATTTAAAAATTACTTAAATTTTCATATTTTTAACACGAGATAAAACCACTTTTGCAAGAGAGTTTATCGTGGCAACATTGGTTTTGGTGGCCCTTAGTGTACCCAGAAAAAGGTATAATCGATTTCAAGAGTATATCTTTCGGGTATCACCTCAATGGGATTTTGAGGGCTTGGGTCCCCTACTACTATGTACTTAACTCACTGCGATCACCAGTTAAAGGAAATCTCATCGTCTCATTAAGGATGAATGATATTGAAAACATAATCCTCCCGTGCTTGTTGGACGACAATTAATTCAACATATAATATTTAGATTCTCCGTCTAAACATTTGTGTTATTTATGTATCTTTTCGTTCATACAATATTAACATTGAGACTCTCCTATCCTAAGGAAATATTAAGCTTAAATTTGTCACATTTCAAACAGGTTTGAGGTAACCAACAAAAAAGAACTCTGATATCAAACAATGTAAATTTAGATAAAAAGATTATTATTATTATTAATACGATAGGGGAAAGATTTTTTTATTAAAAGACAAGTTTACTGTTTTTGTGTGATTATGGAGTAGTTATTTTTGTGTCGTGAAAAGCCGAAGGTCAATCACGGTCACAAATATTCAAATGTTGGTATTGAAAGGTTTGACAGTTACTGTAAACTATATTATGTAAATTAATAAAAACATTCATATATATTATACAAATAATTCATATAGTTTTACTTATTAGCGGAAACCGAATTTTATAAGTTATTCATTCAAGTTGATTCAAGTTAAATCAAGACTTTTAAAACACAATAGACTCAGTTCCAGGACAATTTTAAAAATGAGCTTATACTAGTTGCGAAGTTGACATTGTGTAGAGCTAACGAAGTTGTCATATCATGTGATAAGTATTTTGGCTGTCCACTAAGACAATATTCCTTTCCTCATAATCCATTCATGTTCGTAGATAGCTGGATGTTGATGTCATCCGGAGGACATGGAAACCTCTAGCTGAGGAACATGAATGGACAACCGGTTTTTTGGCTATTTAGAGGGCAGAGCGAACGGCATGTTTGAGTCTGCCAATCAGTTGTCACAGGAGACGAGTTAGCAATCTCAGTGGTCAATCGGCCGTCTGGTGCCTCATTTCTCAACCTTTCTCTTCCCTCAGTATCCCGTCCTTCCGGTCGCTTGCGCAAGACGCCCGTCTGAGGCAGACCTGCTTAGTGGTTCGCCCGGAATCTCCTTATCCATCACCAGCAATAACAACAACAACAACAACAACAAACTTAATAATGCCAAAAATTCATGTTTTATTTATTTATTTATAATTTATGGCACGGTAGACTATATTTTTTGAAACTACTTCACTAGGTAAACGTGATGGTTTGAAGTGAATGTTAAAAGTGTTGTTGATGGAATACACAATAAATATGATTAAATTACGTACGTATTAAATTCCTACGCGGAAAAATAAATCTACTAAAAGCACTATTTTATTTTGTTTAGAAATTTCATACTGTTTAAATTTGAATTTCTGTGGTTTTATCAACTACTCCTGTTGATTTAGCATTTTTACATTCATGTTCGCATTTTAAGTCAAATTCACTACTGCAAACAATGGCACAAATTAATTCCAAAATAAAATAGCTCCAGTAATTTCCATTCGAAATTTAGAACGAATCAAATAAATGTAATTTTATTTTTTTATGTAAATATTTATTTTTTTCTTCGTGTGGCAATGGTCATAAGCTTGCATTTAAAAGAGTGTCTAATGCAATTAAATACTTTGCAAATAAATTCGCGTCAAATATATGAATGACACATCAAGTTTTGGTGACCCTGAAGCTAAAATAAATTAACTTAAAAAATAAACTGAGCTTATTCATGCGTTGAACAAGGCATATGATGAGAATAAAATCCATAGGGGAAAAGATTGGGCAATCAAGCGGACTTTATTTGTGACTTTTTTTTAATTTTCTTTATATTATTTCCAGTAACAGGCTACAACGCCGCCACAAAAGACCCGACTTGTGCACTTTGATCACGGACCTTGCTTGAAAAGTAAGTTCGACCCGTCTCATTGAAACATAATTTCATTTCTTATTTCTGGTTCTACTTCTGGAAGCATTCGTGAAAGATCATTTTGCCGTAAATCTAAATACTTTGTACTATTTTAACTGCCCTCAAATACACGTGATCCCAAAAGCAGGCCTCCGACAACTCCGACCCAATTATTAATATTAAAACGTCTGGAGCTTTCCCAAGCTTTTTTCGGTTCATCTTTTTGCCAAGCTTGCATGTTGTGGGCGCTAAGAATTCCGTGTCTTGTAAACAGTGGCTCGTCAGCCCACAATATATTTTTAAGAAATAGTAGTGTTCGATGTCCTTATTCAGAAGACAGCGAAAATACTGATTCTTACTAACGTCATCTCAAGGTTCTAATCTTTGATAATTGGTGAAGTGTTATGGGTAGAATATATTATTTTTAACACCATCAATATTTTTGTACGAGATGTTCCTATTTCAAATGCAAATTCTGCTAATAATATCTGGTCTTTCATTGACTTGGTTAAGAATCTCTTCTTCAAGATCTCCCATCTCATTCCGCTTCTTTGCGACAAAGGAGCCACTATCCATCCGCCAGCCTCTGATGGAGTCGAGAAAAGACTTGAGAGCTCGGATCTGTTCTATCTGGTTATCTAATACAGTCTCTGAACAGCCAAAGTATTTCCTTCACAGAGCCTATAAAAAAATCCGTGTCTGCATATGGTTCGCGTTACGAATAGGCCATGAATGCACCAATCCTAGTATTGTACTACATAATGACGTTTTAGATAGGCATAAAAATAATATTATTATTTAAAATCACTTTTAGATGTTGGCGGATCTCTTTTTGCCTTACTTTGCCCCGTCCACATAGACTATTGATCTGTGCGTGGTTCGTATTAGTCAAAGTAAGGGGGTGAGCCGCTATAGTACAAGGTGAAAGGTACTGATAAAAGTCACTGGCAGAACGCAGATTCGAACCCACGACATCGCTGCAATGGTCCCGAAGTCCGGCACGCTAACCACTACGCCACCGACTCACCCAAAGACCTACCTCAAGATCTTACCTCAAAAATCTATATGAAAGCTTGTGTTGACATTAAATGCATTTTTGAAAATTAGCAGTTGTATAGTATTGTTATATAATCAGCTGTTTTTATTTCAATATGGACCATAAGTATCTGTAGCTCTTCTAAGAATAGTGGTTGCACATTATTAACAATTGACTGCTTACAAATCATTTGATGTATTTAGATACTGCTTTTCATCACTTAAACTGTAAATTTCTTCTACAGTGTCATCAAACCTCATTGTAGTTAACATAGTTTTTGAGCTTATTTATTTCCAAAGTTTTTAATCACAGTCAACACTTATTTCAATTCAAGCTTATGACCATTACTAAAAACACTTTATAAACATTTCATTATTTTAAGTTTTACATTTAATGGCTAATAGATAATCACTTTAGAATTAATTTGTATGAATTTTTCGTGTACCACAAAATTACGTAGAAACAGACTATAACTATAACAATTATAAACTATTGGATACAACCTCAGAATTTTAAGTATTCCTAGCAAAAGTCAAAATTTTCTAAAAACATTTCAATTATATTTCACTATATGGTATATTTCATTACATATGAAATATAATGAAAAAGTTGCCTACAATGGTATACACAAATGGTATACAAACCACTATCTAGATTAAGTATTTGATGAATTAAAAATGTTAATCCATTAAAATATAAATTGATGTGTGTTTATTAATTTTGGGTTTAGTGATTTACGTAATACGCAAGGGCTTCAGATTCTCACTTTACGATTTAGAGGCTTTTAGAAAGTATAAGTTTAAATTGTCAACGAAGAAAACTTTCTTCATAAGATTTGACGAGCAGCTGCAATAAGACATTCATGGCTAAAGCTCGCTCAGGTTGGCCCGTGATTAAATTAACAATTAATTAATACTTCTGTTGTTAATTAATAAACTGTTTTCAATGACTATTTTAGGTTTTGAAATGCAATAAGTGGGAATTTGTTCTCGATTAGTAAATATTCTGCAAGTACTTACATAATTACTATTTTAATATCAATAAAAATAAGGAGTTTATATATACCGATGACTTGTTTAATATTTTTGTACTATTTCTGCCGCTAATATCAACCTACAGATTACACCCTTGATAATTTTAATTTCTACACTATTCCATCTCCTTTAAAAAAGAACATGTGGTCTAAAATGCTTTTTAAATATGACAAAAGCAAAATTATGGTGGAAAGAAGTTAAAACAAGGATTCAAGATTGACCAAAGAGATAGGATTTTTAACTTGTAATAAATCACAAATGCATAAAGTATTCATATCAAACCTAGTTATTTTTCACAGTAGTAGGTTCAAGAATATTCATGCCCATTTAGAATTCAGATGCCCCATAATGTTCTCATGTAAGAACTTCTTGAATGCTTATGAAAGATGCCGTAATAAAATGAAATAACACGGTGTACTGTTTTTCCTATTTATTTGTTATGTATTACTTTTTTCAACAATAGTTAAATAACAAATACAAATCCAACATTGTATCCATAAAACGTATGTTAAAAATAACACACAAAAATTAGCTTGAAGTTAAGTTATACATGTATGATTCAACATTCAAAAAATAAAATCGAAAAACCTTTCTTGCGTCCTCCTTTGCTTCACTTAATTCATACTTAAACGTGAATTTTATTTCAAGCATTCGTGCAACATCGCCTAAGCGATATTGTTGTATTAATGTTAAAAGCGTCCAAACATTGTAAATAAGCATTTTCATTTTTTTCTAGTGCCAAAATAATAATCAGGATAATGAATAATGAAATTTTTATTTATGACAGACTTATTACGATTGAGTCATCATACTATGTTACAAAAACTCTTGACACTAACCTTTAAATGATTGAATCAAAAGGTTAAAGATCAAAATAGAGCCTTACGCGTATTTTAGGAGTACTTGACCAGATATTTTATTCATGAGAGGTCCTTCTGACTCCTGCGGATGTCCGTTTCTTTCTCGATCTTTGCCACCAATGTAAACTACAGTGAAAAGTAGACGACTAATAACCACGTCCCACCAAGGTTCATTTAAATACAATTTGAGTTTTCATGCTCATTAAAAATTAGTTTCCACATTCTGCGTAACAGGCTTATGTCTCACAAATCTAAAAGCAATTAAAAATAAAAAAATATAAATGCTGAACTACTCTTAACCGAATTCCTACTAACACATGCTATGTTATACTAAACATAATAATTTTATAATACGTTTTACATTAAACAATTATGTATACCAATTAAATCTTTATGCATTAATATATTTTTTTCTTAATCCTAATCAAAATGTTGATAGTACTATTATTAAAATATTTAATTAAGATGTATTAACCTTCCACTACGATATTTTAGTTTCACTGAATTCTAGCACAGTTTCTGAATGCCTTAGCGAATGGATGAATGCTGCGCTTAACACTAAACTGTTGAGCAAATTCCTACTAACATATGTTATGTTATATGTATAAACTTATAATTGTTTTGCTATTCAATAATAAACACTTATTCAAATTTCCTAAATAAATATTTCCCTGCCTTATTAAAATGTTTAAGTTACTAATATTTGGCGATTAAATTAAAATATAAAGAATTCTGGGTTCTAAAGCATCCTGCAACCGGGCTGTAGTGATGCCAAAGGTCCAAACACGGCAACTCAAGGTAAGCAAAATAAACTCTGAAGTATTAGATATGCAATAAAAAATAAAGTAACACATAAATATTATGTTGTAAAATAATAAATATAAATTTAAAGTCCACAAATAAATAATTTTCTCACATTTTATCGGGAAATATGAAGCATCGGAGCATCCGGGCTGTAATGGTGTTGATTGTTTCCTATCAATTGGCAGGTGAAATAAAAAAATTAACAATATGGTTCTAGAAATCAATATCTGTAGATAATTTCTAACCTAACAAGATAATAATAAACTTATTCATAAATAATAAATGTGGTCATAATAATCGTTAATATTATAAACAACAGTGTTGCACACTCTTTTGTCCTGTCTTTTCTGTTCTCGTTATCCACTTGAGACACCCAGACTGAAATAATAGTCTTCACCACTAGGAGCAAAGTGTCTCTTTTTCGTGCGCAATCGAGATTTTAAAAACGATTAAGCACCAAAAAGACACGTTAGCTCTGAGTAATGAACAACGTTTTTTTATCATAATGCGGAATTACGCTTTCAATCGATAAATAGCGGGTCTTTTTTGGAATGTCCCCGCATTTTTAAACAATTTTCTATTGAGTTCCCAAATAATGGAAATGGTTAAGACACCTAACCTAACCTAACCTAACAAAACCTAGCCAACCTAGGCCGTCCCACAGCCGGGAGAGCCGGCTGGCAGTTAGGTTAGGTTAGGTTAGGTCGGAATGTTCCCGCATTTTTAAACAATTTTCTATTGCCTTCAACATGTCTAAGGAATGTACTGCAGGATAAAATTATAAACTAGAAACATGATGACGACTGAATATGTAAGCCGAGCGTGCAACCTTTTATCAGCCTACCGATAAGCAGGCGAAGAACCCAAAGATAATCTTACTGATAACGATCACGATAAAATAACTTCCCACTTGACTACCAGTCGTGTCTTAACCATTTCCATTACGTGGGAACTCAATAGAAAATTGTTTAAAAATGCGGGGACAATCCAAAAAAGACCCAAAATAGCAACTATAAAGTTGTTTTTTCGAAGTTATATTTACAAAGTAAGTATTATACAGTGCTTACATTTATTTTATTTACAAACAATGCTTCTTATAACGTTTGAAGTTCGTTTTGGATTCTGCATTCAATTATATTCATTATTGAAACTCTGCATCCCATTATTAATAAATGAATTATAATATACTTAGATGACTTTCCAGTCCTAGGACCTAAAAATATTCCAGCTGATTTTTCAGTCCTAGGACAAAAGAGAAACGTTTTTGGTACTAATGAGAGAACAAAAAACAGGCTGATTTTTTATGCAGAATGATAAAAAGATAATTATAACAACCGAGACCAAGGCGTCGAAGGAGGCTTTTTAAAGCCTCTTTTTTAAGGCTGGACTTTTTAAAGTCCACGGAAGGAAGAGTAAAATTAAAAACTACAAAAAAAATAATAATAAGAAGAATTAGCCCAAAACTTAAGTGAGATAAAAATGTAATCATGAGGGAAGAATGTAGAAGAATGAAGAAAGAAGGAAGAAAGAAGAGAAAATATGGAAAAATTAATCTAAAAGACTTAGTGAAATGAAATGCTGAAAAGTAAACTTTTAAATTAATTGTGAAACTTAGTAAAAGACTTATTTAAATTGCCCAAAAATGCAAATTTCCATACAATGGCAAATATTGTAAGTGAAATAACTTATATTTTTAGATATACCTTTTGTAATTTTCTTGGAAAATTCTGTATGTGTCCATATGCGTACACCTCTGGAGATAAACGGATCAAACATATTGAATTTTTGGTTCATGTAATCCATAAATCGTAATGATGTTTTATTTGTGATAGATGAACTAACTGACAATAACAAATCTCTGTCAATAAATGCTGTTTATATTTGTTGTTCTTTCCATTTGTCCACCTTAATAATTGTTTAAAAAATAATAATAATAATAATAAAACACAAGCGTTTTCCCTACAGGGAAATTCACTGAAATCTAAAATTATAAGTCCATAAGAATTTTAAAACGACTCTGATCCTTTGTTATGAAAAGTTAAGATACATATTAAAATAAATGCTGTAAATAATCCAAGAACTCACACGGCATTTCAAGAGTACTCGACCGAATATATTATTCATGAGCAGTCCGTCTGACTGCAGATGTCCGCTGCTTTCTAACGCTTTATTCCTATAAATTACTCCTCTCAAATCCTTTAAAAACAAATTACACAAATCATTATATTTGCTTACACATGTGTAAAAAACTTTCTAATGCAGCAATATTTTTCTTCTACAATTTCAACTGGTAATTTTAGATTTTTACGAGTCGATAAGTATTTTTTACTCATTAGAATCGCATTGTAAAACGATAACATTTGCAACATGGAACTTCCGCACATACTGACAGGTTAAGCCAGTTGGCCGGCTTTATAACGTATTAGTTATTGTCGTATGCCACTCAATTACACATCACGGGTTGATATTTCTATTTATCAATATTTTATTTTTCGTACAGATTAGGAATTTTTATAGTTTATTTAACTAAACACGTACATTTCAGGATTTTGCATTATTTGTAAAACTACAATTAACACAAAACACCAATAAAGGAGACAATCTGTATGTTCCAAAGTACATGGTACTATGGGAGTTTCATAGCTATGAGTAGCCCAACTTTCGCTTAATGAACGATTTATCTAAATTCCGTGTTTCAGGTTTAGTGTTAATTGATTGTTTTCCACTAAACGACCACACCGAGGTAAGAACTTTCTTGACACCATGATGATAAGGTACTGACTTTTTAACGTTTAAGCAGTGAGACAACGTCGAATAACATTTAATTTTTATAAATCTGTGGTTTTATGTGTCGTGCTGAAGATATACCTGGGTCCGACATCGTTACCAGACTGTTTTCATATCCGACATCGGTTTACTTATATTATTTGTAAGATTTACACTTGGGTTAAGATAAAAAAAAAAACACTACCGTATTAACTTTTCATCAAGTGCATTATGATTTTCTACACCTTCGTGTAACATCACTCGTTACTAGCATTAAAAGAAAGTGAATGGTAAGTCTGATATTACTTTAAAATAGGAGGGGTGTCTAGAAAGCAAGTTACGTACTTATGTGGTGGAGGTGAGCAGTGGCATGCGAAAGTCCGGCTCGACCCACATTGATGCGAGGCCAGTACGAGATATGTATCGCTCGTGGGCGACCTCTAGCCTTTGAATTACAATGACCCGTCAGGGTAGAGACACATCCGGCATGGATCTCCTCATCTAGTCAATATTACTTGTTTTTATTACAATATGAGTTCCACGTTGCTTCATTTTAGATAGAACGTTAATGCATTTTCTCTAGTAAAAAGATTTAAGTACTTGTTAGACCATAGATAATTTTGAAATCGTTCTACCGTTATTATTATTGCTCAATTGCACTGTCGCTCTTCTGATTCACATTTGAGAACAGCTTGAAGCTGAGAGCACTATGGCAACCATCGTACAACTTAGTGCTGCCCAAAGAACATGGCATAGTATCGGTCACAAACAAAAAATCAGATCTGAGCATCATTTAAAGTTAAGCTATAGGTGAATTTTCTACACACTTTTTACTTGAACTTTTTTGTTTAGAGCATCAAAAAAGTTCAGAAATAGCTAGCATATTTAATAAGTTAAACTTTCTTTTTATTATTTTTTTTTTAAGATTCGACTGCATCTCAATGTATCTGATTAATTCTTATTCCCCCACTCTCTAACTACCAGAGTATGAATTAAACGAGTAAAATATGAATATTTTTGGCCATTTATGGACCTCTTCATGCCCATGTTCACTTCATGTTCATGTTCACACAATAAACTAAAAGATATATAAACTCAGTACATTCTGATTTACAAAATTCAATTCAGAGTTGAATTTTTTTACTTTAAAGTCACAGTATTTGAAAGAAACATGTTACCAATACAAACTAACTATGTATAAATTTAAGCTTAATGTTTTAATATATTGAATTGGAAGAGAAAATCTGTAAATGACTACAGTTGAAAATAATTTTACTGTAATATTTTGAAAGATTCACATTTTATTTTTATTCAATGTTAAAATGTAACTGCACATTATAAAACGCATAGCACCGCTTAGTTATTACCGAAGAGAAATTTACTTCTGTTGATATATTTTAAAAGGCAATTATGTAAACGATTATTTAACGTTTATATTTCCACTGGAGTAATTCTGCCCCCTTGTCGGAACGTTAGGAACGTCAAAGCGATGCGACTCGGACTGTACAGGCATGACCGGATTTGAACTGGCTGTACCACCCTATCTTTATAGCCCATATACCACAAACGTGGTTCGAATGTGATTGTGGATATGCATTTAGTTATTTTTATGCCTTTTATTCAAAACAAGTCTATTAAGAGTTTAGCCATAAGTACCCACACTATTTAAGTGAATAAATTAGTAACATTGGACACTCTATTACATTAAGGTATTTTACAGTACCTTAAACGTCGTCAATCTTACTAGTTTTTATGACTAGATTTTTTTACAATGTCCCGTTTTCAAACCTTCTCAATTCTTAAAGTATATTCCATTTTTTAACGTATTGTATTCGTCATGAGGTTGAAATACACTCATAAATAGAACTCAGACGGACTTTTTGTGCACAATTGAACAAATAGAAAATATTGGCAAATGAAATTAATAATCCATAACACACATACTATACAATTTATAACACAGAGTGATAAGTATACCTTTACATTTTGAGATAACTTTATAATTATAATAAAGACGACCACAGCTCTCAGTACTTTGAAGGGATCTACTGTAAATTTCATCCAGGGCAATTTTTCAAATCTATAAAGTATTAAAAAATAACAGGTAAAAAGATTTAAAACACCTATTACGACTCTTAGACTGAGCACGATAGTTGGGCGCTCGACCATGAGACAGAGAGGGCTGTACGATGACTGAACCTTCCACATCTGCAGGGCCTTTATAGTAAATCTAGATTGCTGCGCCGGCGTACTGCGAGAGAGTTTGTTCTTAACTCTCTTAAGCCTCTAAAATTCGAGCATTTGCCATTCTAAGCTATACCCATATGCTACTCGTAAGTTCATTCGTTTTTATTTTTTATAAAATGATGAGTTACAAACGGAGTGATGGGAAGAGGTGTTTTTCTTTGGACTGTCCAAATAATATTACCAGCTGTACCTGTTTTTCCGGCTTTTAGAAATAGTTTTTAAAACGAATATACTCTCGATTATTTTGTTCTATAAGACGGCTACCAACACCATACTCTAATTAAATGTTATTATAGACGTTTTTAACTGATATATATACTTTAAACTTACCAAACTGATTTTGCCCAACCAAAAGGTAAGAAATAATTTTTGGCAAAACGAAAAATTCTTAAAGTGCTTGTAAGCCTCGGACATTCTGCATGTTGAATAACACTACTACAGTATTTAGTATTTTAAGATTGGGAAAATTAATAATTTAATTTTAAAAGAAGAACTACTGAATTAAAAAAAAAATGCATTGGATTACAAACTATTAAAAGACATAACATATTTTTCGCAAGTAGCTTCTGTTACTTTTGGTTAATTATTCTATCTTAAAGTCCTGAAAACATAGGAAATCATTCAGTGGATGTTAAGAAAGATGAATTCGATAGAAACTAACGAAAGGAAAGTGGTGCTAGTGTACCTAAGTAATGTAATCGATGCAATGTGAGCGGTTTTTTGATAAATGAATATGGGAGCTTTTTCGGCTTCTTACTATTATCAATTTGAATTATGCGGTAATAACTAAATCAAAAGAATTTATGAAGGAACAAGACCATGTAAGTGTATGGGGCTTTTTAATGATAACAAAAAATTCCAAAAGGCGTAAAACATAGGCCTACTAAATAAAAAAATAAAATTTCGCTTTTATGTAAGTTTTCTTCAACGTTGTCTTCGTCACATCTCAACGCGACGTTTGACAGCGCGACCTCAACCTAGTGAGAGCAGGGTGTAATTCAAGCAATCAACCAAAAATTCTTTTTTCACAAACTGTTTGCAGCATTACAAAGTAATCATACAGAAATTCCCAAATGGGTCACTAACAGGTGCTGACCCACCATCCACAGGTGTGCGTGACCCATGTGTCTGAGTTCTTAAATAGACCGCTTCTACAAAAAGACTCAGGCAGCTCGGCGCCCCGTTAGATGGGTCTGGGAAACTCTTCGCTATTGGAATACTTTGGACCGTCTCTCCAGCCTTTCCGCTAACGTGTCCTGCCATGGGTTGTTGGTCTTGAATGAAAATTCAGACTGCCTGATATAAATTTCATAATGTACTACCAAGCAAAACGTACTTATTTACTTCGATTATTTATTTACAATAATTTTTGAATTACATTGCTATTTGAATTTACATTGTATTTATGTATTGTGTATCCATATCTATTTATTATTGCATTATGTGTCAGTATTTGTCAACCTTCGAGTTGATCATTGAATCCATTCTGTATTAAATTGCTAAGTTTGAATGCTGTGCTATTCTATGTAAAATGGCGTATGTCATGAATAAATAAATAAATATAAAGATCGTGTAGCCGTAAAAACTATTTATTAATTTAATAATTAAAGTAAATTATTAAATGATCGAATTCTGATCGAAAAAACCGTTGTTTTATACAAATATTATTCAATAAATGTGTTTTTAATATTCTGCAAATATTAAAAAAATTATATATTTGCGGTATGGAAGATGCAATTAAACACTTCTAAACTTTTTCCATTGATACAAAGGGATGGAACAAATAGCACAGGTGTCCTTGTAGTTTTCAAATCTAAACATTGGTGCTAGAAATCCAAACTGTTTTCTACCACCTTCCTGTACGAACCGTCGAAGGTCTCTGACGGCAGCATTGCCACAAGGCCTACAAAACTTTTCCCCGTCTTGGAACCTATACCAGGAGTATCCCGAATACCCTCTATTATCTTTCTTGTACTCTTCAATATCCTGTTTTACTGTTATAGGGATATTATCTCGTAAAGCCGTCTGGAATAAAGATGCGTCAGTTATAACTCGTTGTAAGCAAAGCTCGTACAAGGTGCTCATCGTTTGCTAGTTGGCAACAGAATGACCGTTTTTCGCATCCAAGCAGGTTTGAATCCTAGTGCGGTAGTGGGGGTAATTACGGTAGTGGGGGTAGTTGTGAAATGCAAAGGTCAAAGGTCAAGGTCACCCGCGAAGTTTAAAAAAAAAGCAACATATCAATACGTGAAGTTTGTCACATATTGATATGTTGCATTTTTTGTTTTTTTTATTTTTTTTTGTCTTTTATGATTCGTTTATTTATAAAACATTACAACAACAACATATGTACAACATTAAAACTTAAATCTAACACTGCTGCTTGTCAGCGATGTGGATGGTCAACTCTGTAGAATTGCTACCCGTGCAGCCGTGCGACACCAGGTATAGACACCCGGGTTGAATAGAGCGAAGATCCTCGTTTTGTAGAAGATGGACGAATCTCTTGGGCAGGTACACCTGGAACTTTGGTTCATCCCCCGGAGTAAACGGCGCCTCGCTGAGACTGCAGCAGATGGCCTCCCCAACTGTAGTCTCCATCTTCTTCATAGCATGGATTATGTAGTGCTTCTCGTCTTTTAGTTCCGAGCACTTCTTTACAGGTAATATTGTTGACTTGGAGTGAGCATTGAACTGCTCGACCAAAGTCTGAAGGAACTGGTGAGATGCCATGGTCAGGTTACAGATCGTCTTCTTGCTCGGAGATGTTGTCGTCTCGGAATCTCGAGTAATACTCATGCCAGGTCCCTGTCTGCTCCCCACTTATATACTCTCCGTTACCCCCACCACTCCCCACTTCCCCATTTTGAAGGTAAGAGGCGAGTTTATAGGCATTTTTCAAAGCGCAATGTCTATCTTTATCATGTTCTGGGCTTTTTGTACAAATACATATGGTTTCCAGCATGTATTGATAATTCTTATCCAATTCCACATCATTAACCAGAACATGAGTAAATCCTTCGATCCATCTTTTCTTTTCCAGCCCCTTTGTGTAAATATTGGTAAACTTGTCTGAAAAGTGATGCATAATGTGATACAAGTCCGTGTAACTTGTAAAACCATCATACCAATCGATATGATGAAAGTGTTTTGAAATCCATCTGTTGGTAGTAGCGGCTTTACTAGTTAAAGACGAATAAGAACATGGTGGTTTAAATAAAAACGAATAAGGAACACTTGTATTCATGTCCAAAAACACAAGTTCTTTTATAATGAATCTATCATCATTACCACGAAACGCTTGAAACTCAATAATACCAGGCTTGGACTTTACTTGTTGTTCTTCTCCCTTGTCCATTTTGAAGGTCACACGTCTGCTCATTACGAAGTCAGGAGGTCAACTGATTTCCACACCACGGTAGGTACTACTTTTATACCCGGCCGTACAGTTGTTGGCGCGTTGGTGTATATTTAACGTGGGCACCGTCCCCAATAGGCCTAACCCCACAAAATTTTGGTTATTGTTTTAAAAACTAACCATTGTTATTTAAGTTTCCATCTTTATATTTTCCTTGTTTTCATTTTCATCACTAACACTTGATTCTTCTCCTCCATCTTCCTCTTCTTCCTGTTTTACTGATTTCTTATGTAGTTGAGCGTACTTTTCCAATTGTCTCCACATCTGTACTTCATGAGGAACTCTATTAAATATAGAAGTATCTACAGGTCCGTATAATATAGGTGCGTCCGGTTGTTTGTCCAAAGTGTCTTCCAAATAATCTTTAATAATCGAACTTGAAAACACCAGTTGTCTCAAGTATCTTGTTATAGGTTCAGTAGCACAAGTTAAAATGAAAAACTCCTCTCGATTAAGTTGAATTTTGTTATCATGTCTTGTTGTGTCTCTAAACCGTAGCTGATGATCACCACGTTGTTTAATAATATCAATTTCCACATTTGAATCCAAAAGTCCTACTCTTGTCTTTCTTCCAAACATGTTACTACTTAAATAGCATTCTAGTAGATGCAAATGTTTCATAAACGATTCCCAAGCACTGTCCGTAAACAAAATCATTTTGGGTCCATGAGTTAAAATTACAGTAGGGGAATAATCTGTAGATTTCATAACACCGATTAAAACACTTTTATCCAAACTGGAAGAGATTGGGTAAAATATTCGCAAAAATACCTCACTCAATATGTTTGGAGAAATATTATCTTCAATATCCCTTTTTCTCTTTTGTATAGTCTTTCTTCTTTTACCTTTTTCTTCAACATTATTACTGGCGTGAAGTTGTCCGCAAACGTTTTGTTCACCTCCTTCCTGGTGACCTTGAGGATCTAAAAACTCAGATATCTCCTTCTCAATATCTACCACATTTTCAGGTGTACCGCTAGGAGAAGCCATATTGAATACGATGCTACCCATACAACAGTAGGCAACAAACTGATGAGGAGCGGTCTGTACGCTCTGCTTTTATACTCGCGGAATGAAACAAAACCGGTTCTTACAATACATTTTTAACAATTCCAGTTAAAGGTGTGTATGTTACGATTTTATCATGTAGAATTAAACAGTATGCAGTTGTATTAGCCGGTATAGCATCGTTGAATTCCATTTCTATTTTTATATCCACACTTGATGACTTTACTGATTCATTTTGTTTAGAACAATCGATTACAACTATTGGGTAGGCATCGAAATATTTGTCAGGTGATAATAAAGGTGTATTTGTTTTACCGTAATATGAACTTTGGAATCTCGCGTACATATCGTACAATATACTGTATTTCTTCTTAGTGAATGACACATTTAAATTGTCGTATGGAAAGAATTGTGAATTTAAATAAACTTTAATATTTTTCAAGTCACAATGATCAAATTGTCCTGCATGTTTAGTAATGGCGTCTCTTCTACCTGTTTGTAAACCAAATATAATATACCTGGCTCGTTCTACATAATTCGATGTTTTAACAGTCCAAGTGTGTCGATCCGTAGTAGGTAAACTGGGATGCTCATGAAATTCCCAACTTCTAAATGGAATAACAATATCACGATCGGCTTTTAATTTTCTTAAAAGTAGCATTCTATGCTCGTCAGCCAATTTAACATGTGGAACTCTCCATACAATTTTGTCTAATTTTAATTTCCATTCTAAAGTCGCATCTGTAGTAGCATCTGCAGCTTTAATAATGTCTTTATCGTTAGAAGATCTCAACAAAACTAATTCTTGTTTAACGTTTAATATTATTTTCCTATAATCTTCAGCAAAACCAAGCAGCAAACGTAATGGAATATGAAAATCAAAATATCCATTTGGATTTGGAGTGATCGTGTCAATCGTAGGTAATACCCATCCGGCAGGTTTAAGTAAATTGGTTTCATTGGGTGTTATAGATGTTAATCCTTTTAAAGTTGTCGTAATACCTACTTTTTTAGTGGAATCAACTGTTACACCTGATATTTCATATCTAATTTCATCCAATAGGAAAGCCATAGGATTATTTATAAATGGAACTGTTGTACCAACAGTAGTACCGTCCTTTTTAGTAACTTGTCCTTCAATATACAAGTAACTTTCACATGGTAGTGTGTAAATGTCTTGATTTTGTATGGGAATACGAATTTCATCGTTATTGTTTAATTTCGATGAAGTGTAAGGGTTGTGGGTGTGATATTCTTTTTCCCATAGGGTTTCGTCGAATGTTGGACCCTGCGCTATATCCAGTATATCCATACTCGGTTAATTTTAATCCAATTCTCTCTAAGAAACGAATGTTCTCGCGTGTTAACTCCTCCACAGCTGAAGAGCTACTAATGCGGTTTCCCATAGGTTGTTCGCTTTTAAATGTTAAACCCATGGTTTTGTATTAAAGTGTCGATTTTAAATGTAATCTAATCGTAATAGGCTCTTCTCTGAAGTCTACCAAGTTACCGTCTTGATCCAATACGCTCAACACGATGTCTGAAATGAAAGTGGTGTTCAACGGTAGATATACCAGGTTTTGTGGCTTTTCAACAATTTTAAATCCAGGTGGTACACTTGGGTAAAAAGTATGTATGATGTGGGTGTTAGCCCCATCCCTGTAAGCACCTTGTATAATGTTACAAGTTATGTCTATACTATTGACTTTTAATATTGTTACTGTTTTCTTACCGGAATGTGTTACATCTGGTTCTAATACAGGCCCATCGTTGGAAAATCCTAATAAATCACCAATTGAGTTTGGTTGAGTGAAATCTATATAATATTTGGAAGTAATTTCAGCTTTCATCGTATTATTATTACCTTTTAATGTTATATTGTCTTTTCCCATTTTAGTTTGCAAAAATTCATTTATATGATCAATTTCATAAGAACCTGTGGGTAACCTGCACTCTTGTAAGTCTGTAAATTTTCCACTGGCATCCTTTCCCTTATAATAATGCAATATGTTATTTTTACCTTCCGTAACATTGGGAATAGAGTTGTACGTTGTAAAATCCAATAGTGCCGCCTCCCAAAACCTTCCTTTTTGCAAGCGTAACGCTGGAAAAAGGATACTTCGTAAAGTGGACGATTTTCCTGTTAATGATACCGTATAGGAAGACATCTCAATAGTGACTGATACTTTTAGCTAGAAATTCCAAACATAAATGGCCGCATATTGAAGTATTATCAGGTTGTTCTCTTTTATAGTTATAATATATGTTTTTAGCAGATTTAAAGTAATTTTGAAGTTCTTTTGGTGGTGGCAAATTACCGAAACTATCAAAATAATATACATTGTTATTTAGTTTCTTATAACAAACCCAATGGGTGCCAGGCCCTTCAGTATTATCCAAATTTACAATTCCAGTCTCATTTTGCCACATTTTCTTTGGTAAACTGTCTTTCATAAACACACCGCGAAAAAATGGTATTTTTAAACAGGAAATATATTTAAATAATTCAATATTGGTTAATGCTTTATGTGGTATGACCAATTGATTTCTTTCATTTAATATGCACGATAAGGTCTTAGGTAAAGACCTGCCCCGTTTTTTACCATTGACCACACGGTGGGCTTCTTCCTGCCTTTTCTTGTAGATCGTCGTCTTCTTTTTATATTTCCTCCATGTTTTCTTGTGGTTGACCTCCTTTTTACTCTCCTTCTCCTCCTTCTTCCACCTCCTACTGCTGTTTTAGCCTTCATACCTGCTGTTACTGCTAAAGCTGCTGCTTTTTCTGCTATGCTAGCGTCACTTGATTTTACTCGTTGCCAAGCTATGTCCGCAAGCTTTTTGTCAGCTATTGATCTATTTTTTGAATCGGCAAACGTGGAATATGCGATATCGTGTTCTTTACAAGCCTGATCTAACTTGTTTATGCCAGGATCGCCTCTTTCCAGTCGTTTTTTCAATTTAGTTCCTGGTCCGCAATACTGATAACCTCCTGGTATATGAAATTCGTATGGTAATGCGTCTATTGCTCTATTTACTATGGATCCTACTGGAATTTGTTTTAAAGCTTTACTTAACAGAGAAACCGCTGTGGACGTGATCCCACCTCCTTTCCTTGCAGTGTCTCGATATGGACTGATGTACTTGAACGTCATTATTGTCCTTTTATAATCGCAATGTGCAACTCATGTGTTAACTCTATGACGAGTTGGAAATAAATGAAGTTGTTTATTGTGTTCTTTTATTAAATATCAATATCACCCCAATTTGATGATCTAAACTGTTGTGTATTAGGGTGAATAAAGTACTTTTTAAAAATTTCCCGTTTAATCCAACCACCTCTCGAGGCTTCATCCCAAATTTTATGACCTGGCCCTCCTCGAAGAACTTCCGGTGTGAAATGATTGTGTAAATCAAATATCGCATTACCTAAAACTTTTACAAGAAAATTAACAGTGACAGCATTATCTACATGTTCAGGGTCTTTAAGGTTTGTTATACGTTTATTATTACAATCATACACTTTACTATCCTTTAATGATGTTGTAATGGTCTGTCCTACAGTTGCAGCATCATTTGCTTCTCTTCCTTGTGCCAAGTCTCTTATCACTCTATTATTACATGTAAACCATCTAAAATATTTATTTGGATCTAGATGTACGGTTTGTGATAAAGCAGCTGCATCATGTTTTTCATAACCCCATCCCATATTTGATAACTTTTTATCCATGCAATCCCAAGCATCATTTTTGTATGTTAATAAATTAAATTTTTCATTACCTTGAACAAATTCATCCCCTTGCTTCGATACTACTTGATCTTGTTTTACAAAAGAGGTTGTTTCTTGTTTTAAGGTTTCCATCATTTGACCCACTGTTGCACCATCTGATGGCGCCGAACCATCTTTAACATTTGCTAAACAATTATTAAAACAATCTATAACCCCTACATCACGTATGATGCAATGATCTTTAATATATTTTAGATTTACAGCATCGTTTTCAGTTTTTGGATAGCCTATATCATTAATAACAAATTTATAAAAAGAAAATCCATCTTTTGTCTTTTCAGGTATCAAAGAATGTAAATAGCGTCTATTTACGCTGTCTTTTGCATCTTTAGGGTCATCTACGTTGGATATACGTTTATTGTTAGCACTATACGTTTTCCCATTGAATTTTAACGTATTTTTTAATTCAGATGACAAATAACCTTTGTTTATTGCATCACCGTTTTGATTTGGTTTACCAACGTTGATGATTCTATGATCTTCTGCGTCATATGTGTTATTTTGTAGTCTTAATGTTGGCGATATCTTTTCCTTTAATATTTTTAAATTTATTGCATCGTTTTCATCCGTAGGATCTTTTATGTTTTTTAACCTTTTATTACTCATATCATAATCTCCATCAGGTGTTTGTGGTAAACCAGCACTTCTTTTTAAACTATTGGCATAATATAACCCATCCGAGGAGTAACGTCCGAACTTGTCAACACTCATGGTGCAACTGAATAGCATTTTAGGGGGTAACGCATTTTTATGAGATTACCCCACGGTTTCGGAGTTCATCCACTAAAGCCACCATTCGTTTTCCAATCCAGTATGACCCGCTTCTTTAGCTTCATGTATTAGTTTCATTCTATCCACCAATTTATTGATATTATTGTAATAAATCACATTTGTGTTATATAGTTTCTTCATTAAACCTGTACCTGTAACAGACTTGTTTCTTTTTCTTGGTTCTGGAGCACTTATATCCAAAGTGGATGACACAAACCTTCGTTTTACAGGTTTTCTTGGTATTATTGGCATTAGTTGTCTTCTCGTTGTTGTATTAACCTGGATACAAATTCTCTATATTTTAAAGACTTTGATCTAAAAACAGGTTGGTCAGCTGAATACTTCCTCCTGTATGCATTAGTTTGTTCCAAAATCTTTTTATATGCTTCCATGTCTTTTTCTTTAACTAACAATTCTAAAGGCTTATTTTCAAATAATAATTCAAATAATCCCCTTGTGCCCTTATATCTTTGATTACCAACAATAATATTATCATGTTCATCAATGTTTACCGGGCTATTACCAACCATTAAACCGTCTTCTGTTAGTCTTACCCCATAACTATGGTAGTTTTTATTAGGATTTGTTCCAGCTAACATTTTTATCATGTATTTCCTTCCTAAAGGTCCTTTGTTATGAATGTTTTCACCCCAACAAGCTTATGTTTGACGGACCTTCCCTTGTCTCTTCTTCTTTTCCTCTTCACTAGCAGTTGATACAACTTCATGTCCTCTTTTGGCTTTTACTTCATATAATTCTCTTATTCCACTATAGTCCGGTGATTCTAGCTCTCTTTCAGGTTCTCCACCGGTAAAACCACTATACGTAGAGGATTCCGGGTCTTCATCACTAAACTCTTCTGATTTTACATTTCTCTTTCAAACTTCATAATAGGTGCAATCGCATCTCCTACCAATACAGGTTTAGCAAATTTTTTGTTTAATTGTTTCAAGGGTTCAGTAATAGGTTTAAAAGTAGATTCAAGGAATTTCTCCCTCTCGCTAATACCTAGTTTCAATGCTCTGGTTTTTAGCCCGAATAGAATCACTAAGTGATTTTATTTCTTTTACTAATTTTTCTTGGTTAACCATGTTTGTAGCAAGACGTGTTGTACAAAAATGAATGTGTTATACCGCGTTTAATGTATTAATATAAATTTATCAAATCCTATCCTGTATCGACCATTGTTTAGCGGTTGTTCCTTCATAATTGTTAGGAACCCATACTTTTCAGCCCAAGCCTTTCCACACAACTCTTTAAATCGTTCAAATGTCATATCCGCATTTACATGATCAAAAATATATATGTTTTAGGTTGGTTTCGTCCTGTTTAAATACAATTAACATGTTTGCATTGTCTCTAATGAGTTGTTTAGGTATTTTGCTGTAAGTTTGGCCAATATAAATGCTATCTATGTTGTTATGTCGACCCATAGCGAAGTAATTCCTTATTGTGTTTTGGTTTTCACAAGATACATCGTCGAATATAAACACGGAGAATGGTTTAGCTTCTTGTGGCTGCATGACACTCTCGCTTGCATTAAACTTTAAATATTTAACTTCAGGCACATTAGTCAGTATCTTTTCCAATAATTGATACTTTGGTTGTTGTAGTGATTTTGAAAATACATATAGATTGTTAAATCGTAATCCTTTAGGGTTTGTAATCAAATTGAATACTACATTAGTTTTTCCACAGTTGGAAGGTCCGGTAACCAGACAACGAACGGTGTTTGGTAACAAATTGCCATGTTTCCCACTATTGAATTCTGAATTATCCACTGTGAGTTCATCTATATTATTAATAGTAAAACTCTCTTTTTGTGGTACTATCTCCATCCTTTGTAATGGTTCAACCTAAAATGATTCTCTATCGTTATATCAAATCCTTTTTAGGTATCCAAGAATCTTCCGTCTTATTAAATCCTAACCATCGTACTTTGACCTTATCTTTTTTCCGTTGCAACACCTTTTCAACTAAATATACATCGCCTACTGTTGATTTTAACATTTCATGTCCATAAAACCCTCCTTCAAGCAATTGTCCTTTATTATCTTTTAAAATATATGTCTCAGGTACTGTAGGTTGTACTTTGAATACAGTAAAAACCTCATTGGTCCAATTTGGCAGGTATCTTTTACTGAATACACCTTTATATTTACTTATTCGCACTTTATCACCCACATTAAATTTTTTGGGCTTTAGTTTTTCAACTTTTGGTTTAGTATTCGTTTTTATACGTTTTAATACAAGGTTTTCATTTTTACTAGTTACTTGGTTTGGTTTCATCCCGATAGTCCTATGAAATTTGTTATTGTAATCGTTTATAAGTTTTGGTAACATATCAATCCATATGTGCGATCCTCTGTTGGAAAACATTTTATACATTGCACTTTTTAAAGTTCTATTGAATCTTTCGATTATTGAGGCTTTTACTTCTGAATTGGTTGAATAATGGTTTATATTGTGTTTTTTCATTAAATTTGCAAATTCCTTATTAAAATATTCTTTTCCATCATCTGTTTGTAAATGTTTAATAGTATGTTTGTCTCTTTGTATAGCTGTTTCCATTGCTTTTGTAACACTTTTGCCACTTTTATCTTTTAGTGGTAAAGCATCTGCCATTTTTGAAAAACAGTTAATAACAGTCAATATGTATTTATATCCTTTATTTTGTTTGCTATAAGGAATCATTTCGATTAAATCCGCTTGATATAAATCATTAATTCCTTTTATCACCGTATTTCTTCTGGAAACTTTCTTCTTGCAGGTTTATGAAGTTCGTTGACAATTTGTTGCTTCAAGTCCTTCATATTGCAGGTTTCAATGTTTGTTGTATCACATGTATAATCACAATGAATGCTGTTTTAAATATTCACATCATTTATATGGGTCAAGGTCATCCAAACTTGTGTAAAAAAATGGGGAACACGGCGTTGGACTTGCCGTGTTCCCCATTTTTTTACGGAAGGAGAAAGGAATAAGGTCGAAGTTGTAGAAGGACGAAGAATAGGTTACTAGTTGATAGGGTTTAAGGAGTAATGGCCGAAAGGAAGAGTGTGGATTTTGTCGGGCAAAATATGTCTTTTATCATCCCGAGCTGACAGTGCTTTTTTAATTTCGGTGACACTGTAGACTTGATGCTTGAAGCTTCGGATATTGTTGAATGTTGCTGATATCGTAGTATCTTCAAACAAACAAGTCTTGTAGCGGTCAAATGTTACGTGTTTTTTCAAATAAGATGTCTTCACTCCTTTTGCTTTCTTGACTGTCGGTGTGTTGTTCTCGTGGTACATCTTAAATGAATACAATTTCGCCATCAGCGCCACTATTTCTTCTAAAGGCATTCCATTTGCTTCATCTTTGAATTTTCCAATTACTTTTTTATATTTTTCATTAAAATTTGGATGGTTCTTCGGATAGTCAGAAAAGTCGAAATCTTCTTTGTATGGAAAAGTCCTTAGGTCTTCATACATGTCCAAAGTCTTTATCCAGTAGATAAACGCGTCCGTATCCATGTATGCGACTCCAATGTTTTCCCTTCCGTAGTGTTTAACCATTTTGTTATAATGGAAATCATACATCAGGGTTTTACTTATGTCCAAAATCGACATACCTATGTATAACGGACGGTCCATGACTATTGTTGTTTTCTTCATACTGACAGCGACTAGATTTTCGTTTATAATCATGGATGTTCCGAAATTTGGTTTTTGCACTAATTTTTCCAATTTCCTAGGATCACTCACTAATTTTACATTTTTGTGTTTTCTTTTGTTCTCCAAGGTCTTCCCAAAGATGGCATTGTTCATTAATTTATAGAAGTCCTTTTCAAATGCTGTTGTCGCTGCAGCTCTTCTTGTAGTGTTGGAATCAATATATGGTTTCAACCAACAAGACTGGGTGAATTCAATTGCTCTATAAATTCTTACTATACGTAGACCCAATTCAAGAGCCTGTTGAACTACCCAGTAGTGAGCCACATAACGATCTTTATTCTCCAAGGTCATCATCAATTTTGGCCATCTTCCTGTCGGTGAAACTTCAGTCTTGGCTAGGAGAGGCAAGTCGTAGTGATGGTCATGAAGGTGCTCCGGGTATTCAAAATCACAGTCCAAAATATAGCCTTTTGGACCATCCTTTGGAATCTGTGAGATGTCTCCGATGGTGACCGGGTCGATCCATTTGAAGTCAGCGTAGGGAAGCGGATTTGACATTGCCCAACCATAAAGGTTGTTTGCGTCAAAGTAGCCAAGGTAGACCGATGGTTGTTGCTCGTCGAAGCCGGGGATGTACTTGTTGTTGGCTTTGACATGACGTGTTACAGCTTGTGTCAAACCGCCCCGTACACCAGATTCCATCATGAGCACCATATCAATATCCGTTAGAAGTTCCAGTCGACAGTTGGTTGACTTTAGCATAGCTTGCCATGCTAATCCTGGAGATGTGTACGAGTGTAGAGGGTCCAGTCCATAGGCGGAGAAGCAGGTGTTTCTGAATTCTTCCATCACATCGCACAGCAGAGTTACGTCCAATTTTATATAAAAGTCAGAATATTCCCCCAAGGTTTGAATGTTTAGTTGATTCCACACATTACATGCATGATTGTAGTCTTCAACGGAGATTTCACTTTCGTTTAATTTGCTATTGAAGGCTTCAATCGGTGGAAGACTAGTTTCTTCAAACTTTTCTGTAGAAGTTATATAATCATAGGGGAAAACTCCTTTCCTTAATACTAGGTCCAATTTATCTTCAGGTACAATTTTGCTTGTTTCTTTTAAGTCTTCTCTTCTTAGGTTCTCTGACAATTTGGCTAAACTTGATGGCATAAATCTGTAAGAGTCTACAAAGCGAAGTTTAATTTTACCTACTGTTTTTGAAAAACTGATGTACTTTTCCAATGTTGTAGCAAGAACATCAATTTTACCGTCATCTCTTCCTAACTCTGGTATAATAAAGTGGGAGTCGTAGCCGCTAAGATTGTGTAAAACAACAGGAATAAAGTTTGGCAGTTTGTAATTTATATTGCATGAATTACAAGCAGCTCCTCTGTATAACCCTGTCAGATGATCGTGGTCTCTTACTTTTTGGTTTTCTTCACTAAAGGTCTTCTTGCATAGATAACATCTTGTCGCTACGTTGTATTCTTCTTGTTGCTTTTGGTTTAAAGGTTCCATAGGTACAACATTGCCGTATAAGCGTTGCACCTTTTCAGCAATGTCATACAACAGGTCTACAAAATACTTAGCGGCTTCTTCCCCACGGTAGAGTATTGGAGTGGATGTTAAACCATAGTCTTGCAATTGGTTCTCAGACAAGGTTGACTTCACCAATAGGCAAAAACTATTGGGCTGGTGCAGCTGGTATTTTGTTCTTCTAGTCACCTCACCGTCCGGCAGCTCCTGTGATATTAACGTAGATTCAAAATCTGCGTAGATGACCAGTGGAATACGATATTGGTGGATTGTTTTGTTGAATTGGATAAACGCTCGAGATGGTGGTGGCAGACTAACCTTCACTTCATAATTCTCGTTACAGAGTCTTTTATGTTCCGTCATCCATTCAGATCCTCCACATCTTAGTTCTTTATATGTGAAACAGAAACATCTTTTACACACTGTTAACCTACGTTTATGTTTTGATAATTGATTCCATACCAAGGCTACAAAGTCCTTTATCCATACATAATGGGAAATTTCACCCTTAGTTATCAATAGCAAATCCGTGTGGTTTCTCTGTTCAACTTTTACTACCCGCAAAGGATAAACGTTGTTCGAATCATCCAGACCAAAAACATTGACTGAAACGCCAGGATTTTTCTTTTCAAATTTGCCAATGTCTTTCAAGGTAACTGGATAGGTGAGACCTTGAAAGTTGTAGCGGTGTTCATTTTCGTAATATTCTCTACCAACTCTTTCAGGATGATCTTTAACATACTTGGTTAACATTGCATACTTGAAACATTCATTACCTTCATTTTGCACATTCCTACACGATTTAGTGTTTTGGATTTTCTTTGGTAGAGGGATAAAACTACTACCCCTTAAACCATATCCATGCTTGTGAACCCTTACATCCATACCTTCAATTGATGACAAAGTCCATCCAGATCCTCTTCCTTCATGTTCTTGAAGTTTTGTTATAAGTTCTTCCAAGCATTCTTCAATAATATCATCGATGTTGGAGGTGAAGGTAAGGGTTCGGTTTTTGGTAATGAACGCTCTCAATGCTGTTTCACCATCAGTATTGTTAAACATAGCCTCTAACACCATTCCAAATTTAATAAAATTTAATCTTTGTAGTTCTTCCCTCAAGGTTTGACCAACAAGTTCCTTAGCCTGGGTTATAAATGTTTCCAATTCCAATTGAACATTATTAATTTTGAAATGTGTTACAACTCGTCCTGGCAAGGCCGTGGTGCGCAGTTGTTTCACATCTTCCAGTTCTTCTTCAGTGTCCTCTTCTTCAGTGTCTTCTTCTTCAAAAGGTCTTTTAGCAGTAGATGGTCCAGCACCAGCAAATTGGATCACACTAGGTCTTTTTCTTTGCATTTGCTGTAGATAGCTGTCCCAGTAGTCCGTCTGCTTCTGGTGCTCTTCCAAAAACCGGTCAATTGAGTCTAAATCTATTTCATCCATGGTAATATCTTCTTTTCTATCTTCGTCTTCATGTAATTCTCTGTGTATGGTGAAAAGATCTTCGTCTTGAAAGATTTCCCCACAAATGTCGCAAAGAGCCATTTCAAACAGTTTGGCTTTGAATGCACACTCTGTGAATGTCCTCGCAATAATGAGCAGCGCACTCCACAGGGACCCTTTATATCCGAGGCAGATAGGTGGGGAAAGTGACGTCATATGGAAACAGGTTATCACTCATGTGCTAAATTTAGCCTTTACACAACCGTTTGTAATACATTTATCAGTAGGCTTGATAAATTGATGATATTTGGTCTAGATTCAATAATTTGTACAAGTTTTTTCAAAGACGTCAGTTTGAGCAAGTTTATGTAGGTCAAGGTCATTTGGAATTATTATTTTGAGCGGGGGATAGATCACTAAGCAGCATCATTTACTACAAAGTGCTCTATCCCCCGCTCACATTCTTTTTTTAACTTTTTGTTTAAACTTTTTACAAGGGTGAAACATCACCATCAGAGTCGGAATCATCCTCATCACGGAATAGGCAGCGATGACAATACATAATTCTTCTGGCAACTAACATCCTATCCATTGGACGATGGGGAGTGTCTTGTTCTTGTTCTTCTTCTTCAATTTCCAATTGGAATTCCATTTCCGACTCAGATGACGACTCTAATGTTTCGTAGGCGTGCAAGTCCACTTCATTGTCCGTTGAACCAGCTTCGTCAGAGTCCGTTTCAATATCCATTATCTCTTCCTCCTCCTCTTCTTGATCAACCGCAGGTAGTTGGTCCTCTACTTCTATAATTTCTAGAGGTATTACCTCCAGAATAGAGACAATTCTGTTGCGATGGAACACGGTGTTGTCAAGTGGAGCCATGGTATGGAAGTGTTGTATCCATCCAATTTGCTTACCCTTTTTATACCCCCACCAACTATACAATTTATGTGGGTCAAGGTCACGTAAAGATACCCTTTGAGCGGGGGATAGACCACTAAGCAGCATGCTAGTCCATTACCGCAAAGTGATCTATCCCCCGCTCTGTTCTACAAAACCTCAATCAAGTCCAAGTCCAAGTCCTGTTTAACACATTTTATTCTAATTCCATATCCAATTTAAAAATTTCAATTTCACATGGTTTACATTCCTGATGTATCAAAAACTCCAGCTCCCTAAACATATCGTCCAGTTCGTCCAAATTATGATGTCCTACTTTTAACACATGAAGGTGGTTCATGCTTTGCATTGTAGCATGACCATCAACAAACAAGTTTCTTTTCCACGCTAACATAAATTGGCAGTTTTCTTGAAGGATTTTTCTCACCAAACAATCATACACAGCCGTCAACATGTCTCTACAATCTTCATAGTGTACCATCACAGAATACCTGTCCAAGTTAGCACCAAGCAGCGATCCACTCATTGTTTCTAGCGTTCCACTGGAAGGTCCAAAGCAGAATGAAGTCGAGATGTATAGACCCCCTCTTTTATACCAGTTAACCGGTTGTCCTTGCTGTAAAGTGGGTCAAGGTCATCCAATGCTACCCTTTGAGCGGGGGATAGACCACTAAGCAGCATGCTAGTCCATTGCCGCAAAGTAGTCTATCCCCCGCTCTGTATTCTACACACACACACACATGTCCCTGTCCAAGTCTTTCATTACATACCCAATATATATTCAGTTCCTTCATCATCACTATCACTCATCACTGCTTCCACAAACTCCACAGGATTAAAGTTAAATTGTTTCAATTGTTCTTTTAAGTTTTCAATTTGTTGGTCCTTTACTTCTAAAACACTGTGAAGGTGTGATATGTAGTCCGCTGCCTCGTTGATGCTTGCTACTCTCGGATCGCCTAACTTCAAGCTGGGAACTACACCCTGCAGCCTGAAGTACGCCATACGCCTTTCTTGCTCCTGCCGTTGACCAGGACTGAGCAAGCCTTGTCCGTCTTGGCTTACCTCCAGCAAGGTCCGTAGCATCGGAGCTTTGCAGGCGTTTGCCGAGCAACAGTTATGCTGTGGAATGGTCGAGCAGGTCCACGAGTAGCAGGCAGGACGTTGGCAGCACGCCTTCTTGAAGAAGAAGAGGAAGCCTGAGAAGTTTTGGAGTTGAAAGCCATGTTACAGTGCTGTATTCAGCTAAGCGGTACAAAGCAGAATAACCAAACTGCACGTTAATACCCGTATATATATACACTTATCAGTGGTGGGGGTACTAGCTAGCCTTGGTAAAGTGGGTCAAGGCCATCCAAAAACATGTACCAGAACGGGGGATAGATCACTAAGTGGCATGTTAGTCCATTGCCACAGAGTGATCTATCCCCCGCTCTGTATTTCACATTCACGCACACATTCATACATACACACAAGTCCCAGTCCAAGTCTTTACCCACACACCTATCCACTCTCATCCTCACTATCATCACTGTCCAACAGGCTTTCACACTTCTTAATTAGTTTTTCCCATTTACTCCGGATATAAAGTAGCTCCCTGCGAGTATTCTCTAGCATTCTGTCCCTTTGCTCTATGACTTCGTCGTACCACTCGATGATGTTTGGTGGAGTCTGGGTTGATGCATCCATCGTGGTTGGTTGAGAAGCTCCGCTGCTCCGCAACTCCTTCCTCACAGGACCAAAGCCGGAGAATCGGACACGACTCCTTGACGAAGGCCCCGATCGGATTGGTCCAATGCTCGGGCTGGAGTTGGAGGCAGCCGGGCCAGAGGTAGAGGCTGGGACGTTCATAGCAGACATGGTGGTGTTCAGCTTAACGGTGTAAAGCAGAATGAGAGGACGGGAATCACCACTCCTATATATACCCATTTTTAGTGGTGGGGATAACACGGGGGGGGGGGGGGGGTTAAAAGAAATTTTGCTTAGTCTTCCCGGTCATCAGTTTTACATACCTTTAGCACACCCATTATTTTGGTTTCTTCTATAACTTTACACACCTCAAACACCCAAGCAAACAGCTCATCTATGTTGTTATAATTAATTTTTGTCCAGTGTTCATACTTATGAGTTTGGTTGTTTATAATACATAGATAAAATGTAGACCCGTCTCGTCTTATACAATACTCAACTTCCATTCTATGCTGGTTTAGCACTTCCCAAGCATTGTGTTGATCTATCAAGAAGTCACCACCTTTGTAATTGTACCATGACATGTTTACCACGGAGCACAGAAACAGACTGAAGCAAATGAACGGCTCATACAAGCTTAGTAAGAGCGTTAGAGTGGGGGTATCACGTGATACACAACATTAGTTGTAAGGTTAGCACTTTACTTTAAACAGTAATTTATATGGGTCAAGGTCATTCAAACTTTGAAAAATTTTTACCTCCAAACACTTGTAGCAAGCTACAAGTGTTTGGAGGTAAGTTTTTATTTGTTAAAGATTTTTGTAACTTAGTCTTCGCCCTCAAGGACACGGTTTGAGATTGTCCCAGTGACTTTACATCACCGCCAGGTTAAAGTATTATACAAGTCAAGTGTTTTTTTTTTTTTTTTTTTTTATAACTTGACTTGTATAATACCCCTCTCCCTTACTTTAAGAGGGTTAAGACTAAATTTGGAAACATAATTTGGAAAAAGACTTTTTAAATATTGTCCAACACAGCCTAACAATTTGTTTTTTTGGTGGGCCCATGTCCTAGTCCATTTCCCACACGGTTTCACATCCTTTCCTTCGTATTAGATAGGCTTTAGGGATGAAAAATTCTCTTTGTACCATCCGAGGTGGTACTTGCATTGTACAAAGGTGGCCTTCACCTTTTACAACGATTTCTACTTTCTTATTACCTGCTCCATATGTCTGACCAATGAAATAATATTTTTCATCAACCTTTAGCCTTCTAATATCCCGCGGTTGCGGACCGTGGGGATGTCTGAACTTGAACGTTTTAGGCTTAATGTACAGAGTATAGGGTTTGAATTGCCGAAATTTGACTGTACTTTTGAGGTGTCGTTGGCAGCGATCCCCTTCTGCACAAGCAAGTTTCTGCAACACAAAACCCCAAACTTACTAGACATCCAAGCGTAATCGCATTTCTTACCCTTGCCAGCAGGGGCTTTAACGCGTTTACGTTTCTGTGTTGGACTCTTTAGCGGAGTGTCTTGGAGCTTCTCTGAATTAGGCTGGCTAGAAGGGATGGGGCTGGAAGGAGGTAGAAGGGGCAAAGATTGTTCAAGCGGGATGGAGCAAACAATTTTGGGCGGGGTAGGAGAGCGTGTTAGGTCTATGGTGGGAAGATCAGGGGAGAAGATGGATTTACGGGGTGGTTTGGTTTGGTGTAGGTGGCATGGGGGATATAGGTGAGGGACATTGGGATGTAGTGTATGAGAGGATTTTCCGGGTTCTGCTGTATGGGGTGATCCTCGACCTAGACGTCTCTTCAAAAGCCGCAGACTCCGATCCTGAGTCCGATAGCAGCGAGAGTGCTGGAGAGGCTACCGGGACTCGACTTGACGACTTGAAGACAGCTTGTCCTGACGATGGTGGTGCATCAGCCTCTTCCACTGTCGGCGGCAATGGCGACAGGCTGGGCATTGAGGCGGGCTGTGGCTGCGGTGGCGGCGGCGGCGGCGGCATCGTCAGGAAGCTCAAGATGTTCGCTGTCATCAAGTAATCCAGGATCGAAGTGGAGGATGATGAGGGTTGAGACGTGTCGGTCGAGGTTGAAGCAGATGGGTAGTTCTTAAGCTTCAGACCCATTTTACCCATTGTAATGAATTGAAATAATGAAAGAATACGAGTGAATAAAGAAGTTAAGTGATGATAAAATTCTCAAGAGCGAGAGGACCAGTCGGCACGGCAGCTCAAACTGCAATGAGAAGTGTGTGCAACCCGGCCGCCTTATATCCCCACCGGGGCTGCCACGCCCAGGATATCAGGGGTGGGAGAGGGGGGGGGGGGCTCGCACTTTTTGTCGGGGGGGGGGGCTCGCACTTTTTGTCGGGGGGGGGGGGGTTGTAGTTTAGGTGGGTCAAGGTCACCCACGACACTTGTACTCTAAGTGTTGGCTATACCCTTACCACAACTGGATCCCTAGTGAATGAAACACAACTCCAGATTTGTGTGTTAGTAATGCCTACCCATTAGTGTTTACAAAGTACTTTAATATATTTAGTGTCTTAAAAGACACATGACCGTTACAAAATTTTACGTTTTCTATTTAGGTCAAGGTCACGGAAAAACTTTAAAAAAATTAAGCCCCACACCCCCAATGGGGGTGTGGGGCACTTGGGTTGTCATCGCTGTAGCCTCCGAAGAGACCCAACTATGACAACAAGGCAACATCCAATGTCGTGTACCCTTCGCCACGCAAGACTTGTAAACATTTACTGCATTGTCTTTTCAGTAGCTAACAAAGATTCATTTACATAATTTTGAGTTTCCAGAAGGAAACAAACTGAGGACACCCTAGTGGCTTACGTCCTCGTCCGAGTGCAGAGGCCGCCGCAACCTTTTGCATGCCAGCGTACAAACGGACATGCTCCCAAATGCCATCCGCAACCTTTTGCATGCCTGGCAGGAGCCTACCGATAATTAAAATAGGCTTTACACGGGGGCCTACTCCCGTAACCTATCTTTAATATTTTTAATTTACAATGCATTGAATTTTTACAAGTCTTTGTGGGTCAAGGCCACACGGACATTAAAAAAATTTCGGCCCCCGTACATCCATGGCGAACCACGAATGTTCGGGGGCCTTGGGGACTAAAAACACAAATAGCTAACAAAGGTTCATTTACATAATTTTGAGTTTCCAGAAGGGAAACATACTGAGGACACCCTAATGGCTTACGTCCTCGGTCCGAGTGCAGAGGCCGCCACAACCTTTTGCTTGCCAGCGTACAAACGGACATGCTCCCAAATGCCATCCGCAACCTTTTGCATGCCTGGCAGGAGCCTACCAATTATTAAAAGTGGCTTTACACGGGGGCCTACTCCCGTTCCCTGACTTTACAATTTACTTTGAGCATTGAAAAAGCTCAAGGGGGGATTGCTAAAACAAGCGTATACACTTTAGAAACATATGACACACTTACAACACACAATTGAGCTCAACGTAGTCAATGCTGGAACAAGCACATACACATTAAACACATATAACAAACAAGACACAAAGGATAGAAGACACAGGAGACAGAGGGTACAAGTAAAACACTCTCATATAAAAAAATTCGCAATATCCAAACGCAAGCGCAATATCTTACAACTAATACAAGTCTTAAAGTTAGAGTAGACTTCGCTAAACACTGAAGGCGCCATTCAATGTTTAGTGATGCCTATGGCGGTCCGTCCGGTCGTTCACGTTCAACGCGCGGGAGCGGACTGCGAGCCGGCTCTGGCTGGACCCCCTTATATCCCCGCCGGGGCTGCCACGCCCAGGATATCAGGGGTGGGGGGAGGGGGTGGGGGGTGGGGGTGGGGGGGGGTTCGCATTTTTGTCAAGGGGGGGGGGTCAGGTAAGTTAAGTGGGTCAAGGTCACCCACAACACTTGTACTCTAAGTGTTGGCTATACCCCCACCACAACTGGGGTCCCTAGGCTGCACAACACCGCTTCGCCAGTATGTCTCCGGCTTCCATGCGGTGCGTCTCGCTGTTCTCTAGCTCTCTATATGTAAGTAATTTTACAAGTTCTGAATGTAGGTCACTACACTTTAACTTTGGGGACGATATCGACTTGTGGTATTTCAGTGTTTTGACTCAAGGTCATCACACTTTAACTCTAGCACATCGGTTATCGTACCAGAGGTGCTCAATAACCTAACTTGTAATGTTTAGGGTGGCGTTTGCACGCCACGTGGTATCGCCATGAGTGTCCTGTCCAATTTTAAGTTACATTAATTTTACTGTAATCTTTTCCATTTCCGCTTCGTTTTGCCAAAGTATGAGGTGTCGCTTAATAAAGTTGTATTTCTCTAAAGTTATAGGAGATTGCAGGGATACAATTAGTTTATTTAGGAGACTCTTCATCTTGGAGTTTAACACAATTTCCACTTTGACTTTGCTTCTCGGCTCTCACAGCCTAAGCTGTACAGAAATGTTTCTTCTAGTGCCAACTCAGGCCAAGAGAACAGTGTGTTGACTGTAGGACAGCTCATGGTGAAGTGATGCGATACTCCAGCGTACCACCTCACCTTCCCCCACCACTGTGACCTTCCCCCACTCCTGCTGTTTCCCCCACCTCTTTTCCTTGACTCATGCGCTACAAGCAGTCTCTCAGTATTGTGCGGACTTTTGTGAGGGGAAGCCATGTCGCGGGACGCTTTAGGTAAGAAACTTAGCCGTGTTAAGACTTTGTTAGTTGCTCACTATCCACCACTCAAAGTTAAGAAGGTTTCGACTTTAGCTAAGTGGCGCAAACTGTTGCGTGGACACCCTAGGTTTTATACCAAACAGACTAATGTCAGTTTTACTGATGAAGATTTGTTTAGAATATTAGATGAAATGACTTTTCCTTGCAAAATTCAGTTAGTTACTCCCCATTCCTGACAGTTTAGAGTCTTAGTCTCTCAAGCCGATATACCTAGAGTACACAGAGCCTGACAGTCAGTCACTCGGTGGCTGTCGTGGGGTGCGCATCGGTGTCGGCGCTCCGTTGTTAAGTTTTCAAGGTCACAGTAATATGAAATTGGGGGTGTTGTGCTAGTTCAAGGTCACCTGAGGTATTACCGATTGCCCATTTAGGCAGAGTCATGTCAGAAACTCGAGTTTAACTTGGCACTTTTGCCATTTCTCGTCGAAAATTCGCTCCAAGTGGTCAAGGTCACGGGGACTCTGACTGAAACTCGGAGCGTAGTGCGAGAAACGGCAAAAGTGCCAAAACATTTTAAGTTTCTGCGTGACCTTGACCTTAGTGGCGTCGGTGACGTCGTTTTGATGACGTAAGGGGTGATGACGTCATCAGCACGTCATTTCTGTGACGTCATGGGTGTGACGTCATCGAAATGACGTCATTAGTGATGACGTCATCGATTGCGTCATCGATGGCGTCATCGATGACGTCATCGGTGAGGTCATTGACCTCGATGACGTCATCCCTCAGGTGACCTTGAACTGGGCCAGCATCCTCAATTTTGCACTACTTACATATACATGTATTTTTAAGGATACTTAAAAAAAACACTACATATAAAACAGTAGAAAGTTTTGAAAAATGTATAAAACAAAAAAGGTAAATGAAACACGGTATGAAGAAAACACAAGGTTCTTGGTATGTATTGAATTATGAATTACTGAACAGGAGGGGGAGAGCGTTGATCACTACAGGTACATAATTTTCTTTCTTAATTTGGCAGACTTATGATTTTGGAAGTAATAACAATGCTGCAGGTTATTGGCACTTTAAAAACCTTTTTAGACTATTGTAGAAACAATTCATGTAACCCTCATTTGTAATCCACTGTTATAAGTTATCAGTAACAAAATTAAGGTTAAGGCCGGTTAAAATATAGTTATAGTTTACAAAAATGTGCTTTTTAATATGTTTTTGATAATTCTTTACAAATATCTTTTAATTAGAATTTTTTAAATGTTTATTAATGTTGCTGGATTAGTATTAATCGAACTCTGATCATGTCTGGTATGTATTATGATTTCATTAGACCGTGTCTGGTCTGGTCACGTTGTGATGATCAGGTTACACACCGGCTGATCATTCCTAACCTGATCTGGGGAGGACGGGGATGATAATGACCTTGCGTGATCCGATATATGATCGTATTCATTGTAATAAAGTAAATCAGTTAATCAGTTATATGGACAACGTTTATAATGGTATAAACAGCGGGAAAAAAGTTAGCGGAATATTTTTAGATATAAAAAAAGCGTTTGACACTGTTGATCATAAAATTTTATTAAGTAAGCTTTATGACTGTGGTATAAGGGGAAATGTTTATTATTGGTTTGAAAGCTATTTAAAAAACAGAAAACAATGTGTCAAAATTAATAATACGTATAGTGAGCTAGGTGTAGTTACAAACGGGGTGCCGCAAGGATCAGTGTTGGGAGCCATTTTGTTTTTAATCTACATAAACGACTTGTGCGATGCAAATTTAATAGGCAAAATTACATCTTTTGCAGATGACACTGCTTTGTGTTATGTCAATAATAGCTGGACTGATATAGAGCAAGCAATGGAATTGGACCTAAAAGCCCTACAATGGTGGTTTACAAAAAATAACATGTTATTGAGCCCTGAAAAAACCAAATTTATTAATTTCAGTCTAAGAGATGAAAAACACTTTTCGAACAATATAATATATAAATGCACTAGTTGTTTGTGTCAGAATACTCGGTGTTCTTCTAAATGTGCTGTAGTTCATCAAACTGACAGCATAAAATATCTCGGTATAATTGTAGATCAAGAGGTAAACTGGTCAAAACATATAGATTCCCTTAAAAATAAATTGAATAGTACTCTTAGGTATTTTTATTTTTTGCGAGATTTCTGTACAGAGAATATTCTAAGAATGCTATACTTTTCATTAGTGAATAGTAGGTTAGATTATGGGATTTTCTGTTGGGGTGGGGCATTTGAAACCAAACTTAAGCCTATATATACTTTACAAAAAAAATTTATAAGAATAATAAAAAGAAAACGCAAAATGGAACCATCATGGCCTTTATTTTTAAATCTAAACGTCCTACCCTTAAAATATATGTTTGTACATAAAGTTTTAAAAATGTTTTACATTTTAAGTGGAAATTTACCAATTATGAACATTGAATATAAAGTGAAATTAAGAAAAAAGGAAAGGGTTGAAGTCCCAAAGCCAAATTTAACTATGTTTACAAGAAGCTATTGCTTTCTTGGACCAAAAGTATTTTGTTACCTCCCAGAATATATTGTAAATTGTAAGAGTGTACATTTATTTACAAGAAAACTGAAAGTTTGGCTGCTACAACACGAGAACATTGGTTTTCTGTTAACAATACAGATGTAAAAATATGTATAAATTAGCATTTTGATAAGAATACTGTTTAATTTCTAAAAAAAACTAAACATTCAGTCTTTTACTTGTGTAATTTGGTTGTATTTTCTTTAATTATGTATAAGTGGGAAATATCTATTACTTTTTTATGATAAATTGATTATCACTCTCTTGCCTAGATTTTAAGAAATGTAAATATAAGGAACCTCTCCACAGGCTTTGCCTTTTGAGGCCCTAAATTTTTCTGACGGACAAGGTAAAAGAAAAATATTATTATGTTTGCTTTTTTTGTACATGCGTGTAACTTATATCTGTTGTATTTAATATTAAGTACACTATTAAGTTTAAAACAGAAACTATTGTTCCTGGAAAATAAGACACTATGTATTATTATACGTATGTAGTAGATAAATATTGTCTGTATTTCTGTTTGTATTACATGTATTGTCTTTCAGAAAAATAAAATATATTCTATTCTATTCTATATTCTAAATGTGTTATGATGATAGGATTCCTGATAGTGATAAGAGAATTCACTTTTACGGAAAATCATCCATAACCGGTTTATTTGATTGCTGTTTAGGATTGTTTAGGTTTAAACATTATAGTCTCAATATACTTCTTACAATTATTAAAATTAAAAATTAAAAATATACGTTTAACAATTTAGCCCTTCTCCAAATTCAACATTTTTTACTAATTTAAATATTTTTTAACAATCACCATTACAGGCAATGTTTGATCGTATGAAAACTATGGAATTGTCTTCCATGGACTAATACTACTTTTGTTGCTATGATAAGTTTCAAAAACATAATCTAAACTATACTTATCTGTGCAGAAGTCATTGTATTAGTTATCTTTATCATCAGAAGGACAATTATATTTTAATAATGGAACCGTTGGATTTATTAGACCAAAGAATGTTTTTTTAAACTTAACATTTGTACTGATTATGAAGAATTTAGTCTCCATTTTAATTACCGGTAATCAATTCCATGCTTGAAAGAATTTTGGTTCGGTTAACAATGAGTAAAAAAAATATTTTAGTTATTTTTAACCCCTAAGTTCATACTCTTATTACTTTATCATTAAAAAATATCGTATTAAGGTAATTATTTACAAATCATTAAACTTAATCTCAGACATTTGTCCTCAGGGATATTGGATTGTGCCATGCAAAAGCGTAATACAATGTTTAAGTTCTTCATTAACATTTTCGCAGTGGCTCATGAGCTCCATCAAGTAAAGTTTTTTATATTTATTTTATTATTATTATTATTGGTAAAGATGTATTTATATTCACTCTAGAGCTGTTATTCGATCAATTTTGCTAAAAAAGTAACGTATACAACAATGTGTTTAATGCAGCCCCGTCAGATGCATGGAACCTTCGATGGAGGACACTTCAATGATCCGCGAAACCAGCTCCAGTACTTCTACCTTATTCCTATTACTCCCCTCCTTAAACCTGGCTATTATATTTCTTTGACAACTCCTTTACAGAAACTCAAAATTGTATTGAAAACGAAACGACCAAGTTTTAATTTGCTTTTTTCTCTAAGGAGATACTTTGAAAATATTTCCTATTATGTCTCAAAGTCTGATAAATTCTATTTTCGATAACCTTAAGTTTGTAAGTCCATAATTTAGTTATTACAATTTGCAATGGATCTTAAAGGACATTATAACTAAAATATATGTATACTTATAAAGTAATCATTAATATAAATTCAATTGAAAATACTACTTTTCAATAGTTAAATTACTGTCATTTTCTATGTGTTTAATCTAAATTGAGTTTAAGGTTTAGAGGATATACAGTAGCGTTTGAAGAGAAAAGTGCTTATTAAGTTATTATTATTAATAGTTGGCCTACAGTGTGTATAAAATTTCCTTACCTAATAATAGTCGTATTTTTTATTAATTGAAGTTACCTGAAACAAAAAAGTTTTAATTAAACATTACACTAACCTTAAAACAAATACTAATAACGTTTCTAGTGAACTTTTCCAATAAGTGTAATAAAATTAATAATGAAATCATTTTTGATAGCCAATTGACTAGGATTGAGCACATACATATTACATACATACATATCCATACAAACATATTAAAGTAAACTCTAAAACCTTGTTATATATCGGAATGAAAATCTTATTTAGTAGAATTCAATACCGTAAATCCTACCTCAATATGGTAGTTGGAAGGAAAATTTTCAAACTAAGAACAAAATAATATCCTAAAAACTTTAATATTGCTATAACTATCATCTCTACGTAATATACTTAAAAATACCTTAATCTGATGTATAACGTGACTTTGGATTATTACAAAAATAGTTTTAATAAACTTCCTACACATAGTTGGTTTACAACGTACTTAGTAAATAATTGTGTTACTGATTAATTTAAACCGGTTGTCCATGTAGAGAGGGAGGTGGAAAGAAAAGGCGATAAGCATATATAAAACCATACAAAATGCAATAGTTCAAATTTTACCGGAATCACTAGATTAGTTAATGTGAATATTATTGCGTTTACGAAAGAGTAAAAGTTCAAGTTCAATTCAAATTCTAAGTTACGTTCTCGGTTAGGAATTTTTTTCTGCCACTGGGATGTAATAAGTAACATTAAAAACATATTTTTATTTGAAAGCCAAAATTTTCTTTTTTTTTTCCTATTTAAACAACATTACAAACCATGTAATGCAACTTGTTACAATATTTTCCCTCAACATCGTATTCTGCGTTTCCGCTTGTTTCGTTGTTTAACACCACGTGGCATTAATGTTTTTAGTCTTGGTTTAACATGTTAATAGGATCGTTTCGTTAAGTGGACTTACGTTGCGTGGTCATTAATTAACCAGACGGTTTAGATAAGACAAAGTGGCACTCTCGTAACGCGCTATACTTCAGGGTTGAAAATTACCTGTCTTGATATCTCTTTATTAGCCGTGTGAACAATAAATTTCAACAATCTTAAAACATTTTACGTGCACTTATTTTCCTCTACAATGAAGACGAGGATACAATTTGTGTGTTCTCAATAAACTTTTCCTGTCAGAATTCCCTGTATTTTTTATTTCAAGTAAACAATAAAAACTTTCACAAAAATAGAAAATAATGACAATTGGGTATCTTGGATGTTGTAAACAGCCTCTTTTTTAAAACTGGATTTAACAAAACTATGACAAAATTAAAGACGGGTTATATACTGTTCCAACACACATTAAGTTCTGATCATCCAAGACATTCTCTTGTTATCACATCGTTTAAGTACTTGCCAATTAATAACCCATGACGTCATGGTGACAATTCATTTAATCAAGGTATTTGAACTATTTATGGCCTTAAACTTAAATAAACCATATTTATTTATAAATAATATAATTTTGGGATTTCTCAGGCTTGTTAAATTTTTAATTCTATATATCTAAGAGTTTCGGCGTTACTATGGCCATCTTCAATAGAGTTTGTTTTTTTAATGTTTATTAAAATGTGTCATAATATTAAAATTATAAAAAATTTAAAATGTTATAAACATTTTTAAAATGTAACTAAACTCTGGTGAAGGATGATCACATTGCCATCAAAACTGTTATAGAACAAAAAAGAAACATTTAATTTATAAATATTTTAAGGAATTAAAAGTAGACATTACTTAATTTCTTATTGTTATTATATTTCAATTTTACAACAGACCTCTTTGTTCAATTAATAATGAATATATAATTAATAATGAATGAATTAATAATGAATAATGAAATGTGTTGAATTTCTCTTGTACAACGAAATATTTTTATAGCTTGAAACAAAATTTACCATAAAATAGCAGTTAATTTTGGCTAGTTCAAAGCTCTGTGGCTAGCTAACCATTTAAAATACCATCTGCGCTATATCATGACTAACACAGTCTTTAATGAATGAAAAAAATGAATGCATGTACGAGGAAAATATCAATCAATCCTCAACTACTTTGGAAGGAAAAGAATTATGGTTTTTTTTTTGTTGTGGATTAGGAGACTTTGGCCAAGCCATCCGTTTTCCTATAATGCGAATTTTGCACACTCACACATATCGAAGGAAAGGGTGAGAAAGTTGACAGCAAACGCCCGATTGACCACTCAGAGCACCAAATCCCATGCTCTTGTGACCACTGATTTTCAGGCTTAAACAAGCAGTCCGCTCTGCCCTGTACCTCGCCACCAACCGACTCTCATGTTCCCTCCCGGATCCACCTCTTGCTGTCAACAGGAATGGATGCTATTTCCTCATAGTCGACAGCCAAAAGATATACTTGCTGTGGCAACTTTGTTTGCTGTAAACAATTTTACTCCGAGAGTAATATAAAACAGTTTTTTAAATGTCGTGGGACGGAAACAACAGGTTTACAATTTTTGAAAATTCAACAAATCCTGTTCCAAATTTAAATATTATAAATAACGTGAAAGAATGATCTCCTAATTATCTTGTCAATTATACAGTATAATGATTTGATATTCACACCATAAACATTATTAGAGTAGGGCAATGTGTATAGTTATTGTAGTTTATTTTTTGTATATTAGATTTTCACCGCAATACGTTATAAAATTTCTATGTGACTGCCCATCTATTTATGTTGGCAACTTTCATTTCAACCCCCTTTGGTAAACTGTTGTACTGTATGGTTATTGCGTGGTGGTCACAAGATCACGTAATCGAGTCACGTAGGGCCAATGGCTTCAACACGCCCGCCCGGAGATAATCGCTCCCAATTATAAGTGTGTACCACGTATTACACCACCAAATAACAACGCCGTGCCGTCAGCTGGCGTTTAATTTGATTTTCACGTCGTCTCTTTGAATATAACTTAGTTTACAACTTAATTAGAAAGTGAAAAACATTCAACGGTATATAGAAGTAGTCTTGTCTTTATTATGCATTTTGTATACTTTGTTGATATACTTAGAAAATTAACGAGGTACTGAATTACGCTTGAACATATTCGTTATTGAATATCCCACAAGTATTTACATACAAAGCATTACTCTTTGAAATCAGTTATCTAGTCACGGCATTTTTTGTTGAAAAGCTCTATCAAATACCTAGTTGGTTGCAAAAGGTTTTCTCCCCAGCGGTACCAACTGAAGTGGCCTTGAACAATATTTAATGATACAGGTGGCACTAGCCTGTGACGTACTTTACACTTTTTATTAATTTACGAATTCGGGTCACTCCTCAAGGGAGTATTGGCGGACTCCCATCGAGCCGTAGGCGAATTTACTTATATTGTTTATAGGCCGGAATAAGTATAAGGATAAAAACCTTACTTCGAGACTTTCTGAACTCATTAACATAATTAATTACTTATAATAAAATATATAAAAGTTTTACTTTCAAAACCAGCATATTTTCTCATCTATTTTAGTGAATAGATAGTAATAAGCAACTTAGTTTGAACCCTATACATTGTTTGTGCACTGATAGTGTATCATTAGTATACATTTCTAGTATTAGCTTCCAAAACCCCTTCCTAGAGTGATAAAAGTACACTTAAGGATATGCACAAATTAAAATATCTGTTTTCGAAGCAGTAAATTATGACAACAAATAATTTATTTCTCCAATGTAAGATTACACTTACATGATTCCTTATTAAACTAATGTAAAAGTGAAGGAATTATGGGAATAATATATTTGTGAAGAGGTTCACTAGGTAAAAGCGTGGCATCAGTGACGCAGAGTCTAATATCTGAGCCTAGCAATGACCGTCGCTCAGGGAGACGTTTGTTATGCTACCTCTCTTGTGCCGGGAGCGCCGAGCAAGGTTGTACAACTAACCCAACAAGCTTGTACCGTTAATCGTGACGCAGTAAAAATAAACTATCTGCCGTGAGACTTTTAAATGCTTATAATTCTTAATATTCTGAATTAATATACTATCAGCATAAATATATAAAATAACTTAAATATAAAATGGTAAGTCACGCTGATTGTTACACTAAGATTCAAGCCTATTATAATTTTTTACAAATAATGTATTGTGGTCTTAATTTATGTGGAAGACATGCATTCCTATTACAATGCTTACGATACTAGACACATTATTTCTGGTTAAACGCATTTTTCCAAAAGAAATTCACACAAAAAAATATAAAACAAGGATGTTCGCTCTGGTTTGGTAAAGACAACACCGGGGATGAATGGCAAGCAGCTTTACCCGGCAAACTCTTAACAATAACAACCAGCAGAAGGGTGTTTCATATCACTGAATGGCATGCTTTATCGACGAGTATTGAGAATGTAATTTTTATATTAAGAAATGTATTAAGAAACATTTCTTATTTATAAAAAAAATTAAGAGATCACAAATGATTTTTATTAACCTCCTAAGAGGTTACACATTTCATGTAAATTTCATAGACTTCATGACAGTGCTTTTTTACTTTTTTTCCTCAATACTAATGTGAAATATACATTTATAACTATTATTAATTTAAATAATTCAACAGATTTTAAAGGTTCAAAAGATATTCAACAAAAAACTTAAAAAAACTAGAACCTCCATTTTGAAAAAATGTCCATAGCAGGTAAACGCAGCTTCAGAAAATGGTAGACTTTTCAACATATTTTTTCTCAGGTTATCTTAAATGAGAATCGGTCAAAATAAGTTTGTTTGCAATTACTTCCGGGTTGACTCATAATTTGACAGGGCTATTTTGTTATTTTTACTTATTTATTATTCTTTCTTTTTGCTTATTCTAATCATATCAAATAAACATGGCTTATATTAATAACTGCTCTCGATTCGGTTTTGTAAGTATAAATATTACAAAACTTAGTATTTTTATAGTTGAAAACCATTATCATATGAAACATTCAATTGCAGCATTAGTGGTGATTTATGTGGGACTATGTACGGTAAATATATGCTATATATTACCATATCTTATGGTAATTTAACACCAATTATATCTTATCACATAGTTTAACATCAATGTTTTTTGGGTGATGGTCGAATTGGAATCAGTTTAATGAAATCTGGTGTCCAATAAATAAACCCGTGATTTCGTTTATTTTTTATAACTTAATTAGGAAAGACTTAAGTGTGTGATACGACAAAGACCAATGAAGTTTCCTTTAAGACTTCCCTGAAGGACTTCTCGTTGAGGTAATTTTAAATAAAACTTAATTAGCCTTTGTAACATCATTTTGTAACATTTTATAATCATTTTGTAACATTTTTCTTCTCTCCAAGATGGTTGCAATAGTTCAGTGAATTTTAAGTTTGCATGTTATTTCTAGTGCTTAAGGTAAGGTATTTCAAGGTGCTTTAAAACGTAATGATTGTAGTCAAGTTTGTTCAGCATGACAGTGTGAGTTTTTGGACTGATAATTTCCGAATTTAAATTTATGCATTGCTTTAAAATTTATAGCTAACACATATCACTTTTGCATGTAATCAAGTATAAACCAGTTATGTGTAATTGCACGTGAGCATCTAAGGTTATGTATCTGACAGTTTGATTGTGACAGTTGTATAAACAAAGATTTTTTTTGAACTTCATTGACGTCCAAACAAATTCTGTCACGAGTTGGCAGGCCAGACTTCTTTTGCATGAAACCTTTTGTGCCTTTTCTCTAATGTTTCATGAAGCCTTATGTACTGCTTGAAATTTATGTGCATGAAGCCTTGTTGCCCCTCTTGGGAATTGTTGCATGTAGCCTGCTGCACTTATGGCATGAAGTAAATAATTGTTTCTTGCGCAAGTTATGTGCATGCAGCCTTTTGCACCAAAATTTTGATTAAAACTTTTGCTTGATCAAGTTCTGTCAAGATGCCCCCGAAATTGAAACCCACTTTGCCAGCCTGCCCCGTGTGTCAACGACAGCGATAAAGGGATTGAGTGTTCTTCAGTGTGCAAGCGTTGGTTCCACTCCAAATGTGTCGACTTGTCGGATGAAGATTATGATAAACATGCTTATAACGGGCGACTTAAATGGTATTGTCTGCGTGCGGATTGTCTTTCACCGGGCAAGCAACCTACTCAGGTTCTCATCCAAAAAATGGACGACCTTGCTACAAATTTAGCCACCATTCTGGGAAAGATTGATGATTTAAAGACATTGCCAGGTAAAGTTGATGAGATTAAAAATGATATTGCAGCAGTTAACGATAAATTAACATCTTTTTAGAATCGTCTAAGTGACTCAGAGAGAAAAATATCGGAAGCATCCAACAAAATTGTCAATATTGAGGCTAGACTTGATGAGATGAAGTCACATCCTTCCGCTGTGGCCTCATTTCATGATTATGAAAATATAATGCAAGAGTTTAATGATCGCTCGTGGCGTGCTGCTAACGTCATTGTTTATAATCTTCCTGAGATAAAGGGGGGAGGAAATCTAATGAGTGTGAAGAAGAAGGAAAAGGATCGTTTTGTAAATGTTATCAGAACTGCTTCGGATAATATTGCAACGGATGCTGTCAGGGTGTTCCGTATTGGCCGACCTAAGGGTGAGAATCCAAGACCGATGAACGTTGTCTTTGCTAGTATGAATGATGCTAGGAAATTTGTTAAGGGGTTTGACTTAGCAGCCTTGAAGGACCTAGATGATGCTTTTTCTAATATTTCCATTTCAAGGGACCGTACCAAGAGAGAGGGACTTCCTAAAGCAACTCAACATTGAATTAGAAGCCCGGAGGAATGATGGTGAGAAGGATCTTACAATCAGATATATCAATGGAGTTCCTGTTATTTGTAATTCAACGGGAAAAACTCCTAAGGTGTTTCGGCCAGTAATTAGATACCAGCATTTATTATCAAAATGTTAACGGACTCCGAACAAAGTTGAATGAGCTTCGAAAAACTATTTCATCTTTAGTTTATGATATACTCGTGCTGACCGAAACGAACCTTAATGAAGATTTCTTGGATTCGGAGTTGGGTTTTGGGAACTATACGTTATATCGAAAAGACAGATCCACGCTGTCTAGCTAAAAGAAGAGTGGGGGTGATGTACTGATTGCAGTTTGTTCCGAATTGAATTCGAGACTTCTTCCATGCCTTGATTCATCTGTGGAACGCGTACAGGTGGAGATAAAGACTAATAATCACTTCAATCTTTTTATTAATGGAACTTACATCCCTCCACAAAGCCCCTCCAATGTATATGAATCTTTCTCTCATAATGTTGAGCATGCTCTCACTTCTTCAAATTTTGATGCAGCGCTTATTATCGGCGATTTTAATCTTCCAGATCATGATTGGTCAGTTGCAGATCCTTTATCAGCATCCGTAGCTGCTCAGTATCTAGTTGATCTCTCTTCTATCTTCCATCTCACTCAGATCAATAATGTCAGAAACGCCAGAGGAGTATTGCTTGACTTGGTTTTTGCTTCTGATGATCAAGTGAAGGTAACAGCAGCTGATGAGTTTCTCCTTCCAATTGAGGACGCCCACCCTGCGTTGTGTGTTACAGTGAAGACTTGCTGCTCTGCTGCCGCGAAAGCACGTAAGCTAGTCCCTGACTTTCGAAGGACTGATTGTCAGAAAATTCAAGATTTATTGTCAGAGACAGATTTAACATTTAGCCATGATGATAATCCTACTCTTTATTTTGATAACTTGTGTACGATTTTGAGGTCATCCGTTGCTGTTAACACTCCAATGAAAAGGGTTGGTTTTTCCCGGTTCCCATCATGGGTCTCAGTTGAACTTCGCAACCTGGTTACTCAAAAGAAAATTGCCCGAGCAAATTGAAATTGGAAGAGCACTGGATGTGACAGTTGGCGTTTGGAATTCTGCCGTCTAAGAAGTATTTGTAAAGCAAGTCGCCATACATGTTACAATAACTATATTCTTCATGTGGAGTCTACTATGAAGTCCAACATTAGAGTTTTCTGGAGCTTTGTGAATGGAATGAGAGAATCCCACGTTATCCCTGACTCCATGCATTTTGAGGGGAAAACTGCCAAAACAGTTGAAGAATCTTGTGAACTGTTTGCATCATTTTTTTCTTCTGTATTCTCTCAGAATTCTGAAACAGCTCCCGATTTTGAGTTTGATTTTCCCCACGTTATAGCATCATGCAGTTTTTCTGAAAGTGAAGTGGCAAGGAAGCTTGAGTCTCTTGACCCATTTAAAGGAACTGGACCCGATGGTATTCCTCCATCAGTTTTAAAGCATTGCTCTAAATCATTGGCCTCTGTTCTAACATCTGTATTTAACGAACTTGTTATACTGGGACAGTTCCCTGATTCCCTCAAGCACGGTTATGTTGTGCCTATACACAAGGTTGGTGACAAATCCAATGTTGAAAATTATAGACCAGTTGTTATCCAATCTGTGTTAGCCAAAATATTTGAAAACCTTGTTCTGGAGAAGGTCTTGCCGCTTTTTAAGAATGTAATAGGCAACGAACAACATGGTTTCCGGGCTGGTCGTTCCACCGTTACTAATCTTGTTACGCTACAGAACTATGTGATTTCTGCGTTTGAGGATATAAAGCAGGTTGACTGTGTGTATTTAGATTTTGCCAAGGCATTCGACCGTGTGAGCCACTGTCACCTGGTCAAGAAGCTTCATGCCTACTGATTTCGTGATCCCCTGTTGAGCTGGTTTAAGTCATACTTGAGCAGCAGAAGATTGGCTGTCCGATTCAATGGGGAAGTATCTGAACAGTTCGTCGCAACATCTGGCGTGCCACAGGGATCACACGTGGGACCATTCCTTTTCAACCTGTTTATTAATGACCTTCCTCAACATCTAAGCTCTGAATGTTTGCTCTTTGCCGATGATGTTAAGCTCTTCAAGAGAATCACTTGTATTGAAGACTGTACCAGTGTCCAGACTGACCTGCAAAATGTCATATTATGGTGTGAGGATAGTGCTATGCAACTAAATATAGTAAAGTGCGCAGTTATGACTTTTTGTCGGATTTCATCTCCGCTTCTTTACGGATATTCGTTGGCCAGTGTAGAAGTCAGGAGAGTCACTCTATTTAAAGATCTAGGGATAATGATTAATCCTGAGTTGACCCCAAATGAGCACATAGCTTCAGTTTGTAACAGAGCGAACAAAATGCTTGGATTCATTCTCAGAACTTCTAAAAATGCCCTTGGCCCCGATTCACTTGTTCTACTTTTCAAATCTTTGGTCCAACAACTTCTTGAGTATGGTAGTGTTGTGTGGTCCCCTTTCCAACATGGGCATTGCGATAGGCTTCAGAACATACAGAAGCGATTCATACGATTGCTGGGAAACAGGCTTGGATTCAACTTTCAGGATGTTCCAATTAATGATCTCCAATTGAATTATAATCTGGCTCCTCTTGATGTTCGACGCAGAGTATTTGATATGTGCTTTCTGTATAAGCTTCTAAATGGTGTTATTGACTGCCCCCATGCTCCTCGCTCTGATTGACTTCAAGTGCGGCTCGACTCGAACACGCTCCAGAGACCTTTTTGAAAGACAGCATCATCCAACGTCTTATGCATATTACTCGACCATCCCGAGGCTTCATCGTCTGGGAAACATTGCAGCTTCCTTGGAGGTGGACTTTTTTGCTGAATCCGAGTCGGCCCTGAGAAGAAAATTATTTAATGCATGGGCATTTGCAAACACATTAGCATAAGTTGTTTTTCTGCTAGGTGAAGTTGTTAGATTTTATTATGTTTAGTATTTTTGCAGAGCACATAAGTCTGTTATGCTTGTTCTAAATCTAATTCCTATATTCTTGTTGATTATTTATTTTGTTATTTCGTTCATAGTTTTATTACGTGTTATGTTCTGGTATTACTTCAGGCTTGATAGTTGTTTTGATTATTTATTTGTTAATTTATTATTAATTTATTATTTGTTAAAGTCTTGATGCAGTTTTCTTGGAGATTTATAATTTATAATAGAATCTTACATTTCTTGTAATATTAATTGTTTTATATGATAATTGAAAATGGAAAATTCCGTGTATAAATAAATAAATAAACATTATTTTATGCTTCGTTAAATCTGAGGGATTTGACACGTCCCAGCTCCAAAGGTAGAATATCTCGGATATATGCCATACTTAAGGTAGATTCTTACAGTTAAATGGAAAGTGATTGCCTACCTTTTCGTCACGGCCATTCATTTGTCACCCAACTTGTGATATTGAATTCTGCTAGGTAATTAGTTAAAATTGATTTACATATAAGCCTGAATATAATATTCCTAAAACGAAAAACTGATAATGACTGGATAAAATTTATTTTAAATTAAATACAATTTTCAATTTTTTTATTTGTAATGTTTATGAAATAATAACGTGGGCATTTTTTTACTAGCCTACCCACAACAATTTTTAACTTACATGAAATGAACGACATTTAAGATAAAAAAAGTCTAGGTATAGCTTAGAATGATTGACAACCAAGAAATACGGCAGCGGCGCCCCGTCTAAACAGAGGAACGATATATTATTCATCAAACAATTCTGTTTGTGATGTTAACTTGAAAACAAAGGCCTTTTTTGTGTTATATAAAAAAAAAACATGTTCATTAGAAATCGCCAGAAATCGCTAGTCCTTAAAAATCCGAAACTATTTGCAACTAAATATAATATAATTATTAAATGCATGTCCAAAATGGATTATTTTAATTTGTATCTATATTTTAATTTCGCACTTCAACACCCACTCTAGTATGCTTTATAGGTCCAGGAAAAATAAAACCAATGACTTTTTTGCACATCGTTTTGATATGCGTGAGTTTATGGCAATTGAATAGTATTAACATAGATGAAATATAAATATGTATTATACAGGGTGTCCCGGAACTCTCTGGAACCCTTTTGTATATTTGTTCCTTGCATCGAGAATAGAAAAAAACATCATACAAACAGGGGTCTAAAATCCATCGTTAAGCCGCTAGCCGCCATTTTTTTCACATGATAATTTTTATTTCCTTAACAGATGGTTGTATTCAGTTCATATTTCTGATACATCTTTATCATACTAATGTACATTTTCAGGAAAAAAATAATTTTTCCCACTGTGTATTTTCAAAATGGCGGCCATTTAAAATTTTCAAACTCAAATATCTCAAAATCGGTAAATATCATAAAAATTTTACAAGACGCAAAGAAGTTGCCAAATTGAATTATCTAACCAACGATACCACGTTTGTAAGGATCTGAGAACAAATAACGGAGTTATTGTGATTTTTCTATCAAAATGGCCTTAATTTGCATTAATAATAATGAAATCACAAAGTTTTTTTGGAGAAAAATCGCAATAACTCTGTTACTTGTTGTCAAATCCTTGTAAAATTTTTATGATATTTACCGATTTTGAGATATTTGAGTTTGAAAATTTAAAATGGCCGCCATTTTGAAAATATACAATGGAAAAAATAATTTCTTTTCCTGAAAATGTACGTTATTATGATAGAGATTCATACCAAATATGAACTGAATACAACCATCCGTTACGGAAATAAAAATTATTATGTAAAAAAAATGGCGGCTAGCGATTTAACGATGGATTTTAGACCCCTATTTGTATGTTTTTTTTCTTGTCTCGATGCAACGAACAAATATACAAAAGTGTTCCAGAGAGTTCCGGGTTACCCTGTATATAATGTAATATACAGGGTGTTCTGAAACTCTCTTCCGAAACTCCGTGTGGCGATTCCTGGGATCGAAATAAACAAAAAATATCATGTGAACATATGTCCTAAAATGCTTTGTTAGGCCGCTAGCCGCCATTTAGTTTTTTAAACTTAATTATTTTTATTTCCGTATCGGATTGTTGCATTAAGTTCGTATTTAGTGTGAACCTTTATCACACTGATGTTCATTTTCAGGAAAAGAATTAATTTTTTCTGATGTGTATTTTCAAAATGGCGGTCATTTAAAAATTTTAAACTCAAATATCTCAAAATCTGTAAATGTTATCAAATTATTATTAACAGCAATAAAGATGAAGAATAAAATTATCTAAACAATGATACCAAATTTGTAAACATCGGACAACAAACAACGGAGCTATTGACATTTTTTTTTGCATAAAAATATTGATTTTCCATTAAAATGCATGCAAATTTAGGTTATTTTAGAAGAAAGATCTCAATTACTCAGTTATTTGTTGTCAGATCCTTATAAATTTGGTATCATTGGTTGGATAATTTAATTCTTCATATTTTTTGCTATTTATAATAGTTTGATAACATTTACCAATTTTGAGATATTTGAGTTTAAAACTTTTACATGGCCGCCATTTTCAAAATACACATTGGAAAAAATAATTTTTTTCCTGAAATTGAACATTGGTGTGATAAAGATTCGTACCAAATATGAACTTAATGCAACCATCCGTTACCGAAATAAAAATTATTAAGTGTAAAAACAAAATGGCTGCTAGCGGCTTATCGAAGCATTTTAGGACATATGTTCATATGATATTTTTGTTTATTTTGATCCAAGGAATCGCCACGCGGAGTTTCGGAGGAGAGTTTCCAAACACCCTGTATAAGACATGTAATATATATTAAAACAATATTATATATATATATATATATATATATATATATAATATACATAATATAATATATAGTATACATTATATAATATATTATTTCATCTATGGTATTAAATTCGTCACATATATGTGATGTAGATCAGCCTAAAAATCAGTGATGTCTATTCAAAAAAAAAAAATAAATAAATAAAATAAAAATATATAGATTAGATAAATGAAGGAAAATGGCTAATAATTAAAAAAAACACAAACTGCATACATATTTATTTGGTTTCGTATCAAACTTGTCGTTAATTTACCCATCAGTGCCCAACAATCATAAATAATAGTAACACCCGTGTGGAAAGTAGTTTTTACAGTCATGATAACTCTATGTTTTGTGTATTTGTTTGGCCTTCTATTATTTCATTTGGTTGCATCTGTTTGCGTTACATGCATACTTAATAACCATATACTGTAGGCGGTATACAATAAGTTAAATATCAGTGATATCGAATTTTAATACATCAAATTATAAAACGAAATACATAGATATCAAGATTAATTGAACAATTATAGTCAGAATTATAATAACTATCATATGATTGTGTCCAATTGTGTTTAATTTTGGCGATTATGACATGAGGTTCAAATGACAGCAAAATAATATTACTCTTAATTTTTTCCCCGATGAAAAATATAAATCAACAATGTTCGCTCGGGTTTGGAAAGACAACACAGGGGATGAATGGCAAGCAGCTTTACCCAACAAACTCCCAACAATAACAACAAGCAGACGGGTGTTTCATATCTTCCCCATCGCACGCTTTATATTGCGAGTCTTTTTAGTTCATTCGTTGTAAATTTATACAATAAAATATGCAATTATTTCTGGTAATGCCATTTTTTTTAAGGAATCTCAGTTGAAACCATTATGTTTTTTTAGATTGATTTCGGTTAATATAGGTTACCAGGACCAAATAAGTTGTCAACACAGACCAGACATTTATTTATAATTTTTTGTACTGCTATTACCTCAACACATACACAATTGATGGGTTGACAAATACCAGTTATGGTTTAAATTAATTTAGTCACTATTCCGCTTGTGAAGGGGCTTAAAACAGTCTCTTATTAGAAAGTGTGGCGCGTTGAATGTTGTGTGAAATGTTGAATAGCAGTAATGGTAAGCTGACTTGTTAAGGCCTAAATAAAATCTTCTATTCATTACGGTAATCCAGTACGAAGGTTTTATGTAACCACCAACCCTAATTAATTTCCATTGGCTAAAGAATATATATATATATATATATATATATATATATATATATTACTTTTAAAAATAACATTACTCTGTTTGTATGTTTTATAGAAAACACCATGTAGCTATATTTAATTTTAACTTTGGCAACGTCATTTCACTATTATAATTGTGTTTAGTGGTAATAAATATAGTTGATTGATAATGAAATAAATAAATGAAAAATGTTATACAACCCACATATTTGACGTTAATATTCTTTGTCTATAAACTTTACATTAATATTAAATAAATATAAAACAAATCACTGTACATAAAGCTTCAAGTATATTTAAACATAAACTGAATATTAAAATTAACACTTAAACTTTTATTATAATAATGAAGACGTTGGAAACATTTCTAATCCGAAGTTGTTAAGAAACCGAATGTCACTTGAGGTAAGAAGTTTGTTTGGGTCCTGGACCCGCTGACATAAAACTAAAAGCTTTTAAGGAGCTCACTTAGCGGATCGATCCGTTCATAATGCGCCGGCCGCCATTTGCATAGGAAAGTACTCCGCCTCGGCCCGGGCCGGCGTCTCCAATGGGCATTCCACTCATTTGTCAAGTCAAACTAAATGAGTTAAAAATAGTCTGATTCGAATAAGACAAATTTCCTGCCCAATCAAACCATTTTTAAGACAAGGTTTATTAATTACTTAACTTTTTGTTTTATGATATCAGCAATTCAAGAAAGGATCCTTTTCATTGCTAAAACTGTAACACTAGGCTATTTTTACGAGAAATTTTATATTTACATGATTCCTATTGTAAGTTGAAACTGTGTTTTAAGTTCTTAAAAACTATAAGGCACTGGAGTGTCTCTTTCTATTCAGTTAATATTTTATTTACAGCAAAGACCAAACATTTTTTTGGACATCTTACTTGGATTGTGTCATTTAATCGTAATTATATATTTATTCTAAGTAGCGATATCTACCTTTCTGTAATGAGTTTCAGAATTAACTCTGCATTCTGGACAACTTTTAGTAAAATGTATAAAGATTTCAGGTATCATAACAGAGAATCTACTTTTTGAGATTTTCCAATGAAGATAATTATAGTGAAAAACAATTAATTATAACTAATTAAAGTAATTAAAGTACTATCTCCTGAAAAATACATTCATAAGGTATACAAAATAAATGAAGTTTCAGAACTATTGTTTATATAGAATACTCTCACTCCGGAAATTAACTGCATGACCTTCAGCCGAAATACGTGTGTTTCAAGAGTAATAAGGTTTCATTAAACAAATTGTGAACAATTTTATAATTGGTTGAGAATAAATATTAAAAAGAAATATATATATATATATATATATATGGCTACTAATTGATGCTGCCTAAAACCTGATGTGCTTTTGTATTTCTACGATTAATATTTTCTTTCAGAATAGAAATATAATCCCAATAGAAATTCGATCAAGCAAAGATATTTGGAAGTTTGTCTTTGTTAAACGAGGTGGTCCAAAGCAGCGCTGTCAACTCGTTAGAAGCCCTACAATGCTGCTACAAACTTATTTTCTTTGTTTGTTTTATATTAATCTACTCAACCGTAAAGCAAGAAAAACTCGATGAAACTTGCAACGTAACAGTCGTAGATCGCGCAAATATATCCTTGCTAATATTAAAAACAAAAGACTGTTATTATACCGTGTGTCCACAAAGTCTGTCCCTGATTTCATAGCTTTGCTGTATGGACATCATTATAGCCAAATCCATATTACATTTATTGTTTAAAAGGAAATTTAATCTAGTTTTTCCGAATTATTTTTTTTTTTAATGCCTGGGCTTAGCTGACAACATTGCACTACAAAAACATCTCACAATGGCATGACTGTATTGCAACCTCGTTTAAGACTTTTTACCTCCCTGAATTTCTTTATAAAGATTTTCTTCTATTCTCCCTCAGTTGAATGCAGAAATACTAAAAGAGAATGAATGCAGCGACGTTCTTCAAAGAAATATTAACTAAAATTAAAACAGTTATTAATAAAAAACAATAATGAAAAAGTCGCCAGAAGATTTATATGTAACCCAAGGCGCACATGTAGAATTTGTATTGAGATTATGCATAGCTGTGTAAAACTTAACAAGTCACTTGTTAAAACTGAATATAAAACATTACATTGCTACCAATTCTTTTAAGACTATTCGGTTTCTTTATCAGGGCATGACTTTATGGACACCTGGTACCTATTTTTTATATGTAGACGGGTTATAAATAAGAATTTATCAATACAACTTAATACTAGTATCATGAATGTTTTGCCATAACCTTAGAAAAATAGTTGATTGATATCGAGGTTCAAGCGGAAATAGAATACACTTAGCCAGAAGTCACCAAATTCCTCTATGTATTAAACCATTTTAATTTATTACCAATACTAACAATAATAAATTTAATGAATGTTCATACACTAAACAAAGTGCTTTGAACTATCAGTTCACGTGTGACTGTTATATCTAAGATGTACCTTGTTTAAGTTTTATAAAAGGCTGTTTATACAGTATAGTATGTGACTCGTGGTTGTAAAGGTTTACACCTATATAACGATTTAACGGGAGCCATTGGCGCAACTGCCCCTAAACCGTTGATGACGAGCATGGACGGGGCCCTGGATGGCACAGCTGTTGCTGGGTTTGGGGGGGGGGGGACATTAGTGGCGGCACCCTTTGTTGTTGTAATGAAGCCTCACTTAATTATTCCACATCCTTCGTCTTCAACACGGTGACGATGTTTACTATGCAAAAATTATTAACTGTTTAATTTTATTTTACTTAGTCCAAACGATTCTGTAATTAAATTTCATTTAATAATATTTTTAATGACCGGTATATTTCAAGAGTTTTTTTTTTTTACTATAGAAGTTGGTTTTTTTCATAATATACTAATTATTTTGTGATTTGAGTGCAATTTTTGTAGACAGTTGATGATATTTGCGAAATGGGTACAGGATTATGGGAATAATTGCTTTTTATATATTATGATGGATGTACTACAATGTTTTTCCTAATATTTCCTCCAAAGACGTTCACGATAGGAAGTCGAAGGAAAAAACATTTACTACAGTATTTAAATGTCAAATAAAACATTTTTTTATAAATTAACATTTATTTTCTTTATCAAGTGAATAATATTAGATTTATTATACCTTTTAACAATACTTTTTTCAAACAGTTCTTTGTTTATAAATTACTGGCTCTGAAGTTGACTGAACCTGTTCATGAAAAAAGAAGTAGTTAGTGTGCTTATAGCATTTACATCATATACAGACAGCAGCAAAATGTGTTTACATCTCAGGGCATTACAAATTAAAATATATATGAGCAATGTGGTTAGACGAGGTTAGACATATACATGAATACATCACTCTATTGAACTAAATAATCTTTATTGTTAGAAATAATAAGGGTCAGTCAGAGGAAATATATACTCAAACCATGCCAAGATAAACATTTTTATTTTGTCTTTAACTCAAATCCAACTAACTTAGGAACTAATTGCAGTTCTTATTATTAAAGTTCAATATATGTTGTATGCTGCATAGGCTCGCCCCGGCATGCGAACACAACTTACTTATTTACAATTTGTGAGTGACATGAATTAGGGCAGATTTAAACCAATGCTGATACAAACCCTGCAACATTGGCATTAGAAAAATAGTATTGAGGCAGCATATAAGCTAAAATTAAAACACATTTTACTATGTACAAAGTACAGTAAAATGTTATTGAGAGAAAATTAAGGTTTTGTGGCGTCAAATGAGCTTCGCACAAACTTCATTAAATAATGAAAATAATAAATAAAAAGGGAAAAGATGAAGGAAGTATTTTTTTCTCGCATCCCACACCAAAAACTACATCGAAATCGGAAGTTCTTGAACAAATTTTCGGGCACATTTCTAATAATCTGCTGTATGTCGGAGTAGCTATTCCCGGAAGGAGGAAAGTTACAGATATATGAGATAAAGTAATGTTATATTTTTTGAAGTTCATAAAATATATGTCGTGATACTTTTAAAAGATTTAGTTTTCGGCAAAAAAGACATAATTATTAATGGATATAACTGTAAATAGAATGCAATTATAGCTCATTCAGATTTTTATCATAAACTAGACCAGTCATGATGCGTTAAAATGGTAATTAAAATTATCTTTCATTACTATATGTACGATTAAAATATCGAGGGCAGAAGAGATATTATTAGACTTTTTTAATATTATGTCAAGTTAATAAAAAATGTTGTGTGTTATGAACTGTGCAGCGCATCCCCTGTTTCTCACTATCTCCCTCTCTCTCTCTCTCTCCTTTTGTAAACAACAACGTCCTTCGCTCTCCAAACGATCCTGTACAAACAATCCTTCCTAGAACAACGAATCTGATTCAAATGTACGCCTTTCACAACTTAATTATTGTTGAACTTTTACCCTGACATTTTATTTTATAATATTATACTCTCTATAACAAATAATTAGCATCGGTCGATCCAAATAGCCATGATTTCCAGGACAATATCAAAATTGTTTGGATAGAAATGAAAATATAAAGAAACATAATATGTTAAAAATGCTTTGGTTACATTATAATTTTATTTTATGACATGGGTCTCCTTTTAAACTAGCACAGGCTTTTATTGTGCATAGATTAGTAATAATAATAATGTGATTTATTTGTTTTGGAAATGAAAATATCGAGTGTACTTTTTGCGTCTCAACCTATACTCACATCAAAGTAATAATGAGTAAAGATCAGGAATTCCCTTTGGATTTAAAAAAATATTCAACCATACAATGAATTTCCAACATGATAATAGTAGTGTGTTTTGGTTACCGCTGGCTCAGGTCAGCTGCCCCGGAAGCCATGCGCCGGGGCATACAGCTTCCGGTCGGTTAGAGAAGGTATCAGGGGAGGGGGAGGTACGCATAAATTAAAAGTTAGTTCAAAATTGAAATTCAACTTGATAAGTGGGTTACGGAAAGTATGTCAAGGTCATCCCGAGTAAGTTTTAAAAAAGCCTATCCCGCTACCACAGGAAATAGTTCTGAGAGTCGAACTACCCGGTGATAGCGGGATAGGCGGATTTAATTTTCTTTGAACTTTATTCGTAAAAAAAAAAAGAACAGATACAATCAATGTGCAAAAACAAATACAATCAATGTGCAATACAGGTTGAATTCTTGTGATGAAACACGGAGTTGTAAAAGCAAACGCCGACGACGAGGATGAGGTAGAGGCAGAGTCCCCAGATGACGTACTTGACGAGTTTGAAGAAACGGAATACCTCGAGTTGGTTTTGCCGTTCCAATTCCAATCGTTTAATTTCCAATTTCAATTTTTCTTCTTTCATCTTTTCCTCTTCCATCCTTGTGACGAAGGAAACTTCATCCATCATATCCATCATTAGTGTTGTTATTTGGTGTTTGAAATTTTGAAACAAGTGATGTCGATAGTTCAAATGTTGGAGACGGAATGAGAAGTTAAAGCGAGGAACGTTAGTTAAACGAAGAAGCGGTGGGGGGAATTTAATTACACCGAAGCGATGGGGGGAGTTGAATTACAACGAAGTGGTGGGGGAAGGAGGTTGCTCACCATTTGTTTCCGTACTTGCTGTCGTCGTGTCTGATTGTGGAGGTGTTAGCGGAGTAAGATTTAGCAAACTATCTTCATCAGAACTGTCAACCTTATCACAAATAGGACAGGCGTAAGTTATTTCCAGACTCATTTTAACAGTGTTGAATTTACTAACAATTTCGTGTAAAGTATTAAATATCTCTTGCAAATCTTCTTTAGAATTTACTTCGAAACTAGAATTCATTCGTGCCAACGGAGAGTTGTTCATCGTGCGAGAGTCGGTGAGTGAATGAAGATCGGTGCTTAGGAAGGAGGCCTATTTTTCGGTGAGCATGAGCTTGTTATTAAGTAAATAGCTAAGTTCCTCTTCTTCGTCTTTCAATTCAAATATCTTAGCTGAAGTAGTAGCCCTTGTTTCGTCTTCACTCGATGATGAAGAAAATCGAAACATCCTAGCTGAAGTAGTCGTTGTTTCGTCCTCACTCGATGATGAAGAATATTCACGAGGACGTAAATAGTGAACATCAAGTCTGATCCATCTCATAGGATATCTATCCATGACAGAGAGCAAATTTTGAAATATTTCCTCCAACTCTTCCCTGTCAGTTATTATATGTTGAAACTTGACGAAAGGCGATCCCATGTTGTTAGTCGGAGTGTTGGAAGTGAAATAATTTCAAAGGTGGATTCAATAAGATACAAAATTTAAACAAATGGTGGGGGGGGGGGGGAAATCTAAAAGACTTATGGTAGGGGGAAATCTAAAAAACTAATGGTGGGGGAAAGCTCAAGGTCATCCAATTGAAGTTTTAAAAAATAGTGTAAAACCGAACTTACACATTTGATGGTTCTACAGGATCGGAATACCAATCTGATCTGTATTTACATCTCATTATCATATGTGTACAAAAATCATTTTGATGAGACTTGGTGCGTTGACAATGAGCTAGATCGAGAGGATGAAATTTGAAACATCTTTGAGGACAGCATGTATGAAAATATCTTGATTTGTAAAATTTGAAGGTTCGCAATTCTGGTGGCGGTAGTTGTTTTGTTTTGCACTTGCAGTAACAAGATCCAAAAAATTCACATTTAGTGCAAGCTAACCCGTCCACCATCATTGGTCCTAAATCTGTACATTGTTGTTCACAACAGTAACGGGGTTCGTATTTGTATTTTTGTTCTTCCATGTTGACGCTGCTGTGTCCAGTGAAAGAATAAGAGCTTATAGTGTTGAATAGCGAGTTTTATGTACTACAAAAAGTGGTGGGGGGTAATTTCAAGGTCATCCAAACGAAGTTTTAAAAAATTATACCTTACTAATGTAAGGAATGTTGATACTTAAGAAGTTTATTTCTTTTTATCTTCTTCAGACTTTGTCTGTTTGTTTTCTTCAGACCTTTTCTCTCTCTCCGCTTTAGCCATAGCGATAAGTTCTTCAGTTGATAGTGGATGTACTTCAGGAAATTTCAAAATTAACTTAGCTTGATATCCTTCTTTAGTTAATATTTCTAAATCTTCAGTCATTTGTTCAACTGTATTGTAATCTTTTCCATAGATTTTTCCATCAAGTTCAATCATCATTCTGTATAACATCTTTAAAAATTAGGTGTTGACGCAGCGACAGTCGGGAAGCGAATGATTAGTTTTTACAAAATATCACCCCACTTGACGTTGATCACGTGATTCCTTAGTTCTATTTGTTAAAAGTTATTTAACATTGGTAATACTTGTGGAACTTGATGTTATGTTGACCAGTCGGCGATGAAGATGTTGTAGGTTGTGTAGAAAGAAATACTTCATCATCGCAATATTTTGTTTTAGTAAACATCCTTATATTAGTAGCACTAACATCAACAGTTAAATGATAACCACCGGTAAGTAAAACTCGCATTTCGTTTGTTAAATCTTCAAGTTGTTCAAAACTTGTAATGGTGTTGGTATCGTAAGATGCACACTTAACCTTTAGGGACATGTTGAAGTTTTGTATTTAGTGATAGAGAGCGAGATGCGTACGGTACGAAAGGTAGTCGTAGACTGATGAATTTCACAAGTTAATTTTCACTTTTATTATCACACAAAATTGGGTCAAGGTCATCCCGTGGAATTTTTAAAAAAGCAACATATTGCTATGTATAAAGACATAACAATATGTTGCTTCTTTTATTTTATTACAAACACATATATTTACAATACTATGTACAAACTAATTAGTAGAAGGTGTTACATGAATAGTTAGTTCAGTTGAGTTGTTTCCACTCGGTCCGTGTGAAACCAAATAGAGTGCGCCGGGTTGAATAACACGAAGATCTTCATTCTGTAGAAGTTGTACGAATCGTTTCGGTAGGAATATCTGAAACTTCGGTTCGTCACCAACTGTATACGGCGCCTCGCTCAATGTGCAATTAATAGCATCGCCCACTGAAGTGTCCATCTTCTTGATTGTATGTATGATATAATGTTTTTCTTCTTTTAGTTCCGAACATCTCTTCGTTGGTAAGATTGTTGACTTCGAATGAGCGTTGAATTGATCAACCAAATTCTGAAGGAAGTTCTGCGATGCCATCTTAATGTTATTGTTAATCTTGTTGTTAATAATAATGTCCGTCGGAGATGTTGTCTCTTCGGAGGTTCGAGTAATACTCATGCTGCGTCATGGTAGCGCTCTCGCTTTTATTATCGATGTTACCCCCACCATTCTGTTGAAGGAAATTATTCAGGCGGTAAGCATTCTTCAAAGCGCACTGTGACCTTCGATGTTTAAAACTCTTTGATGAAATACAAAGTTCATTAAAGTAGCATTGGAAATCTCTATCCATCTTTGCATTAATCACTTCGTTAGTTGTAAATGATTGTATCCAATTAGCTTTTTCCAATCCCCTTGTGTAGATAGTTTTGAATTCTTTGCAATAATGATTCATAATGTGCGGCATCATGTTATAATTAATAAAACCTTCATCCCATCTTAAGTTGTGAAAATGTTTGTTCAACCATTTGTTTGTAACTTTCGCTTTAGTTGTTAGTCTACTGAATGGTAATGGAGGTTTAAATAAGTAATGATAAACTACAGATGTGTTCATATCCAAAATTACTAATTCTTTGATAATAAAGTTTCCATCATTACCTCGAAAAGCTTGAAATTCAATTATACCTCTTTTAACATCCATTAAATGTGGCGTATTAGAAAACGAAACCCGTTTGTTCATGATGAAGTCTCATCAGCAACTGACTACATACACGATTGTTCTTCTTTAACTTCTTGCGCTTCTTCGTCGATATTAAAGTTGGTGTGATAGTTGTTCAATTGTCTCCACATATCCACTTCTTGAGGTCTTCGATTAAAAATAGAAGTATCCACAGGACCGTATAAAAGTGGAACGAAAGGTTGTCTGTCCAATGTATCGATTAGATAGTCTTTGATTATTGCACTTGAAAATATTAGTTGTTTTAAATATCTGGTGACGGGACCGGTAGTACAACTTAAAGTGTAAAATTCTTCTTTTGTCAAATGTAATTTTACATCATGTCTAGTTAAATCTCTGAAGCGAACGATATGTCCTCCACGATGTTTGACTATATCAACTTCAATATTTGATTCTAATAAACTTAATCTTGTTCTTCTTCCAAATGTGTTGTTACTTAAATAACATTCCAAAAGATGTAGATGTTTCATAAATGATTCCCAAGAAGTTTCAGTAAATGAAACCATTTTATTTCCATGATTTAAAATAACAATCGGTGAGTAATCCAATGTTTTTAAAATTCCAACTGATATATTTTTCGTCATGCATGCAGAAATGGGGTAGAAAATTCGAAGAAATACTTCTGTTAAAATATTTGTTGTAATGTTAACTTCAATCTTCTTTCTTTTTACTTCTTTTTCAACCTCTTCTTTATCTTCTTCTTTCTTCTTATGTTTGTTAAACTTGAGGAATTCATCCATTTCTCGTTCAACTTGTTTTTCTATATCAGAACTATTATCATCATCAACCAGAGGTGTATTTTCTTCTCCGTTAGTAGAACTCATCTTGCGAACGATGCTTCCCATACGACGGTCGAAGATATAATGAAATTTCTACATTATTTTCTCTCTTTTATGTTTTTTGTTAAATCTTAAAATTTATACAATTACGTTGTACTAATTCTTCTTAAAGTACATTCTTCACAATTCCGGTTAGCGGTGTGTAAGTAACTATTTTATCGTGTAAAATTAAGCAGTATGCCGAAGTTCCATCCGCTACTGGTTCTTCAAATTCCATTTCAATTTTTATATCCACACTTGATGATTTTACCGATTCATTCTGTTTCGAACAATCGATTACAATTATCGGAGCCTTGGAATAATACTGGTCAGGTGATAATAGCGGTGTATTAGTTTTTCCATAATATGACGATTGAAATCTTGCATACATATCGTATAAAATGGAAAAACGTTTTTTGCTGAACATGACATTTAAATTGTCATATGGAAAGAATTGAGAATTTAGGAAAACCTTACAATTCTTTATTTTACAGTGATCAAATTGACCAGCATTTGCAGTGATAACATCTTTTCGCTTAGTTTGAAAACCAAGTATTATATACCCTGCTCGTTCCAAGTAAGTTGATGTCTTGACGGTCCATGTTTGTCGTTCTGTCTGAGGTAGTGTAGGATATTCATGGAATTCCCAACTTCGGAATGGCATTACAATATCACGGTCAGATTTTAACTTCCTCAATAATACGATTCTATGTTCATCGGCCAATCTTACATGAGGTACTCTCCACACAACTTTATCCAACTGTAGTTGCCATTCTAGTTTATCTTCTGTAGTTGCAGGTTCTGCAAGTATCAAGTCCTTGTTAGTTGAAGATCTGAGTAATACCAACTCTTGTTTGACATTTATTATTACTCGTTTGTAATCTTCAGCAAATCCCAAAAGCAATCGTAAAGGTACATGAAAATCAAAGTGACCGTTGGAAGCTGGTGTTATAGTGTCTTTATCAGGGGCAACCCATCCGGCGGTGACTATTGAATTCTTCTCATGCGGTGTTAATGATGTTAATCCTTTCAATGTCGTTGTTATACCAACCTTTTTTGTTGAATCAACCGTAACCCCTGATATTTCATATCTTATTTCATCAAAAAGGTATGCCATCGGGTTATTTATAAAAGGAACCGTTGAAGCAGTTTTTCCATCCAATTTAAGTACCCGTCCTTCAATGTACAAATAACTTTCGCACGGTAACGTGTAAATATCTTGTTGTTGAATGGGAATCCTTATTTCATCGTTATCGTTTAATTTTGATGAAGTGTAAGGGTTGTGCGTGTGATATTCCTTCTCCCATAGTGTTTCGTCGAATGTCGGTCCTTGAGATATATCCAGGATATCCATCGTTGTTAAGTTTCAATCCAATCTTCTGTAGAAAACGAATGTTGTCCGATGTTAACTCTTCCAATGTCGAGGAGCTACTGAGCTCCCGACCCTTCCGTTGCGGTTTAAATGTTAATCCCATGTCGACTTTTATGTTGCCGCTCTGATGTGTAACCGTATAGTAATTGTTTCTCCTCTAAAGTCAACACTAACACCGTCTTGATCCAATATGTTCAGTACGATGTCTGAAATGAAACTGGTGTTTAACGGTAGGTATATTAAGTTTTGTGGCTTTTCAACAATTTTAAAACCGGGAGCTACTGTTGGATAAAATGTATGTAAAATATGCTGATTCACTCCCTCTCTATACGATCCGTGTATAATATTACACGTTACATCGATACTATTTACTTTTAATATTGTTACAGTTGTATTACCTGAATGAGTTGTTCCAGGAGTTAAGATTTTTTTTGTTGTATCTGTAAATCCAAGTAAACTGCCAATCGAATGTTTCAAGCTGACATCAATATAGTATTTCGAAGTTATTTCTGCTTTTAAAGTATTATTGTTTCCTTTAACGGTGATATTTTCTTCTCCGAGTGTTTTCTGTAGTAATTGGTTTATATCATCAATTTCATAAGCTCCAGTTGGAAATGTAATTATTTTCAATTCTGAATATTTTCCTGAAGCATCTTTAGTTTCATAATAATGTAGTAAATTGTTCTTTCCTTCCGTAACATTAGGAATTGAGTTGTAGGTAGTCAAATCAAGTAATGCCGCTTCCCATAAGCTTTGAATTCTTTGCAATAATGATTCATAATGTGCGGCATCATGTTATAATTAATAAAACCTTCATCCCATCTTAAGTTGTGAAAATGTTTGTTCAACCATTTGTTTGTAACTTTCGCTTTAGTTGTTAGTCTACTGAATGGTAATGGAGGTTTAAATAAGTAATGATAAACTACAGATGTGTTCATATCCAAAATTACTAATTCTTTGATAATAAAGTTTCCATCATTACCTCGAAAAGCTTGAAATTCAATTATACCTCTTTTAACATCCATTAAATGTGGCGTATTAGAAAACGAAACCCGTTTGTTCATGATGAAGTCTCATCAGCAACTGACTACATACACGATTGTTCTTCTTTAACTTCTTGCGCTTCTTCGTCGATATTAAAGTTGGTGTGATAGTTGTTCAATTGTCTCCACATATCCACTTCTTGAGGTCTTCGATTAAAAATAGAAGTATCCACAGGACCGTATAAAAGTGGAACGAAAGGTTGTCTGTCCAATGTATCGATTAGATAGTCTTTGATTATTGCACTTGAAAATATTAGTTGTTTTAAATATCTGGTGACGGGACCGGTAGTACAACTTAAAGTGTAAAATTCTTCTTTTGTCAAATGTAATTTTACATCATGTCTAGTTAAATCTCTGAAGCGAACGATATGTCCTCCACGATGTTTGACTATATCAACTTCAATATTTGATTCTAATAAACTTAATCTTGTTCTTCTTCCAAATGTGTTGTTACTTAAATAACATTCCAAAAGATGTAGATGTTTCATAAATGATTCCCAAGAAGTTTCAGTAAATGAAACCATTTTATTTCCATGATTTAAAATAACAATCGGTGAGTAATCCAATGTTTTTAAAATTCCAACTGATATATTTTTCGTCATGCATGCAGAAATGGGGTAGAAAATTCGAAGAAATACTTCTGTTAAAATATTTGTTGTAATGTTAACTTCAATCTTCTTTCTTTTTACTTCTTTTTCAACCTCTTCTTTATCTTCTTCTTTCTTCTTATGTTTGTTAAACTTGAGGAATTCATCCATTTCTCGTTCAACTTGTTTTTCTATATCAGAACTATTATCATCATCAACCAGAGGTGTATTTTCTTCTCCGTTAGTAGAACTCATCTTGCGAACGATGCTTCCCATACGACGGTCGAAGATATAATGAAATTTCTACTCATTATTTTCTCTCTTTTATGTTTTTTGTTAAATCTTAAAATTTATACAATTACGTTGTACTAATTCTTCTTAAAGTACATTCTTCACAATTCCGGTTAGCGGTGTGTAAGTAACTATTTTATCGTGTAAAATTAAGCAGTATGCCGAAGTTCCATCCGCTACTGGTTCTTCAAATTCCATTTCAATTTTTATATCCACACTTGATGATTTTACCGATTCATTCTGTTTCGAACAATCGATTACAATTATCGGAGCCTTGGAATAATACTGGTCAGGTGATAATAGCGGTGTATTAGTTTTTCCATAATATGACGATTGAAATCTTGCATACATATCGTATAAAATGGAAAAACGTTTTTTGCTGAACATGACATTTAAATTGTCATATGGAAAGAATTGAGAATTTAGGAAAACCTTACAATTCTTTATTTTACAGTGATCAAATTGACCAGCATTTGCAGTGATAACATCTTTTCGCTTAGTTTGAAAACCAAGTATTATATACCTTGCTCGTTCCAAGTAAGTTGATGTCTTGACGGTCCATGTTTGTCGTTCTGTCTGAGGTAGTGTAGGATATTCATGGAATTCCCAACTTCGGAATGGCATTACAATATCACGGTCAGATTTTAACTTCCTCAATAATACGATTCTATGTTCATCGGCCAATCTTACATGAGGTACTCTCCACACAACTTTATCCAACTGTAGTTGCCATTCTAGTTTATCTTCTGTAGTTGCAGGTTCTGCAAGTATCAAGTCCTTGTTAGTTGAAGATCTGAGTAATACCAACTCTTGTTTGACATTTATTATTACTCGTTTGTAATCTTCAGCAAATCCCAAAAGCAATCGTAAAGGTACATGAAAATCAAAGTGACCGTTGGAAGCTGGTGTTATAGTGTCTTTATCAGGGGCAACCCATCCGGCGGTGACTATTGAATTCTTCTCATGCGGTGTTAATGATGTTAATCCTTTCAATGTCGTTGTTATACCAACCTTTTTTGTTGAATCAACCGTAACCCCTGATATTTCATATCTTATTTCATCAAAAAGGTATGCCATCGGGTTATTTATAAAAGGAACCGTTGAAGCAGTTTTTCCATCCAATTTAAGTACCCGTCCTTCAATGTACAAATAACTTTCGCACGGTAACGTGTAAATATCTTGTTGTTGAATGGGAATCCTTATTTCATCGTTATCGTTTAATTTTGATGAAGTGTAAGGGTTGTGCGTGTGATATTCCTTCTCCCATAGTGTTTCGTCGAATGTCGGTCCTTGAGATATATCCAGGATATCCATCGTTGTTAAGTTTCAATCCAATCTTCTGTAGAAAACGAATGTTGTCCGATGTTAACTCTTCCAATGTCGAGGAGCTACTGAGCTCCCGACCCTTCCGTTGCGGTTTAAATGTTAATCCCATGTCGACTTTTATGTTGCCGCTCTGATGTGTAACCGTATAGTAATTGTTTCTCCTCTAAAGTCAACACTAACACCGTCTTGATCCAATATGTTCAGTACGATGTCTGAAATGAAACTGGTGTTTAACGGTAGGTATATTAAGTTTTGTGGCTTTTCAACAATTTTAAAACCGGGAGCTACTGTTGGATAAAATGTATGTAAAATATGCTGATTCACTCCCTCTCTATACGATCCGTGTATAATATTACACGTTACATCGATACTATTTACTTTTAATATTGTTACAGTTGTATTACCTGAATGAGTTGTTCCAGGAGTTAAGATTTTTTTTGTTGTATCTGTAAATCCAAGTAAACTGCCAATCGAATGTTTCAAGCTGACATCAATATAGTATTTCGAAGTTATTTCTGCTTTTAAAGTATTATTGTTTCCTTTAACGGTGATATTTTCTTCTCCGAGTGTTTTCTGTAGTAATTGGTTTATATCATCAATTTCATAAGCTCCAGTTGGAAATGTAATTATTTTCAATTCTGAATATTTTCCTGAAGCATCTTTAGTTTCATAATAATGTAGTAAATTGTTCTTTCCTTCCGTAACATTAGGAATTGAGTTGTAGGTAGTCAAATCAAGTAATGCCGCTTCCCATAATCTTTCTTTGGATAGACGCAATGCTGGGAACAGCGTACTTTTCAATGTGGATGAATTTCCACTCAGGGACACTGTATACGATGACATCTCAAAGCTGACTGACACTCTTCGCTAGAAACTCCAAACATAAATGTCCACATATTTCAGTATTGTCAGGTTGTTCCCTTTTATAGTTGTAAAAAATATTTTTGGAGTTTCGAAAATAATGTTGAAGTTCTTTTGGCGGTGGTAGATTGCCAAAACTGTCAAAGTAATAAACGGTTTGTCCGAGTTTTTTATAGCATACCCAATGAGTACCTGGACCATAGGTGGAATCCAAATTTACTATTCCAGTTTCATTTTTCCATATTGTAATTGGTAATTCATCTTTCATAAAAACTCCTCGAAAGAATGGTATTTTTAAACATTTTACATAATCATTTAATTGATGATTTGTTAAAGCTTTATTTGGAATTATCAATTGATTTTTCTTATTTAGTACACACGGTACGGTCTTAGGTATAAACCTGCTCCGTTTTTTACCATTGACCAAATAGAAGCTTTCTTTACTTTTGCTTTACGAGTTCTACGACGTCTCTTCCTAATGTTTCCTCCTCTTTTGGGAGCTCTTCTCTTTGCAGGTCTTCCTCTGCAACGTCGTCGTCTTCCAGCACCAAATTTAGCTTTCGTCTTCATGGCTGTAGTTACTGCCCAAGCCGATGCTTTTTCTGCAATACTTGCGTCACTTGACTTTACTCTTTGCCAAGCCTTTTCCGCTAGAATTTTATCCGCTATTGATCTATTTGTTGAATCTTTATACTTTGAATATGCTATGTCGTGTTCTTTGCAAGCTTGATCTAATTTATTAATTCCAGGATCTCCTCTTGCTAAACGTTTTGCCAACTTAGTTCCAGGTCCACAATATTGATAACCTCCGGGCAGATGTAATTCGTATGGTAAAGCGTCTATCGCTCGATTTACAACAGCACCAACAGGAATCCGTTTGAGCAGGGATAATGCAGCTGATGTTATACCACGTCCTCTCTTGCCAATGTCTTGACGACGACTGAGCGATACGGTCTTCATTATGCTGTTTTATGTAACCAACGTCTTCACTCTATGAAATACTTTATGATAATGAATCCTTTTTTTGTGTATTCCATACTTAAATATTCACAAGCTTTACCCGTATATATCGATGATTGTATCTTTAATCCATTTTTCTCTCTTAGCACCTTCGATTTTATCGTGATTTGATTTACCAATTATATGATTATGCATATCAACAACTGCATTACCTACAAGATTCATTACATACTCTACATTAGTAGCATCTTTGTAATCTGTTGGACTATCAAGATTTGTGATACGTTTACCATTACATGTATACGCAGATGGATCGTTTGTAGAGGTTGCTATAACTTGATTAATAGTAGCAACATCATTCGGAGCTATTCCTGCTGATATGTTAGATATTCTTCTATTTTTTACATCATATACGTTATTTATTTTATCTAAAACTATAGTTTGTTTTACAACAACACAATCCTGATCATCTTTACCAGATTTAACTTGGGTTAATCGTCTACCTTTACATATAAAATTAACAACAGTAGCTGATAGTTGTGGTACTTGTGTTAAAATAACAGCATCATGTTCTTCCGTGCCTAAACTTATATTTGACAATCTTTTATTTTTTCCATCCCACTTGTCATTTTTTAGTTGTAGTAAGGTAAACTTTTCACTTCCTTGCATAAACTCATCACCTTTCTTTGACACCACCTGATTTTGTTTAACAAAAGCGGATGTTCCTTTTTTCAAGCTTTCATTCATTTGTCTCACGGTAGCAGCATCCGATGGAGTTGAACCATCTTCCAGATTGGACAACACTTTTCCATGACAATTAATAACAGCACTATTATATAAAATACAATTATCTTTAATGTATTTTATATTAACACCATCACTTTCTTCTTTAGGATATCCAATATCGTTTATAGTATATTTATAGAAGGAAAATCCATCTTTTTTCTTTTCTGGTATTACAGAGTGCAAATAACGCTTATTAATTGTATCTGTATCCTCGGTTGGATCTGCCACATTAGTTATTTTATAATTTAAAGCATTGTACCTTTTTCCACTTTTAGTCTTTTCCAACAGTAAAGCGTATTCCATCGCAGTTAGAAAATAGCCTTTATTAACAACATCTCCATTGTTGACTGGTTTTGCAACGTTAATAACCCTGTGAGATTTTGCATCATACAGTTGGTTATTGTCAAGTTTTAAACTTGTAGATGTTTCCTCCTTTACTGTTTTTAAATTTGTTGCATCTCCATCTTCTTCTGGATCTTTAACAAACTTTAAACGTTTATTATTTATGTTATAGTCACCTTCGGGTGTTTGCGGTAATCCACTTCTTTTTCTGTTTTCTCCAACTTGAACTCCTAACGCGGAGTATCGTCCGAACTTGTCGACGCTCATGTTAGAACTGACACATTATACTCCTGTAACTCTTATACAGGGTGTTCGGAAAAAACGTTTCAGGAATTCAGGAGGTTATTGCCCACATCAGAATAAGCAAAAAAGTTCCTATAAACATATGTCCTAAAATGCTTCGTTAACCCGCTAGCCGCCATTTTGTTTTTTACACTAAATAATTTTTATTTCCGTAATGGATCATTGTATTAAATTAATATTTGGCATGCACCTTCATCATAGCAATACCCATTTTCAAGAAAAAAGGTAATTTTTTCCAATGTGAATTTTCAAAATGGCGGCCATTTTAATATTTTAAACTAAAATATCTCAAAACCGGTAAATTTTATAAAAATTTTATTAGACACAAAAAAGTTGACGAATTTAATTATCTAACCAATGGTGCCAAGTTTGTAAACATCTGACAACAAATAACGGAGTTATTGAGATTTTTCTGCATAAAAACATTGATTTTGCATTGTAATTCATGCAAATTAAGGTAATTTTAATTGAAAAATCTCAATAACTCTGTTATTTGTTGTCAGATCCCTACAAACTTGGTACCATTGGTTAGATAATTAAATTTGTCAACTTTTTTGTGTCTAGTAAAATTTTTATAAAATTTACCGGTTTTGAGATATTTTAGTTTAAAATTTTAAAATGGCCGCCATTTTGAAAATACCCATTGGAAAAAAATAAATTTTTTCTTGAAAATGGGTATTGCTATGATAACGGTGCATGCCAAATATTAACTTAATACAATGATCCATTACGGAAATAAAAATTATTTAGTGTAAAAATCAAAATGGCGGCTAGCGGGTTAACGAAGCATTTGAGGACATATGTTTATAGGAACTTTTTTGCTTATTTTGATGTGGGCAATAACCTCCTGAATTCCTGAAACGTTTTTTCCGAACACCCTGTATATCCGCGGATAATTATACGATTATGCCGCGATTCCTGAGTTCGTCAATCAGAGCTACCCATTCATTATTTAAACCTGTATGATCGGCTTCCATGGCTTCATGCAATAGTCTCATTCTATCAACCAATTTATTGATGTCGTTGTAGTAAATCACATTCGTATTGTATAGATTTTTCATCAATCCTTTGCCAGATGTTGAAGTATCTCCTTTACTCTTTTTACCATGTTGTTCAAGAAGTGATAAATCCATAAGTGATAAAGATTTTCTTTTCAGTGGTTGTCTCACCGCTGGTGCAGTACGTAATGTTGGCAATTTTCGTGGAGGAAACAACTTTTTTATACCGATGTTATATTTTGTTGCACGTGAACGATTAATCATTGCATCCTTTAAGTAGTTTCTTTTATGAGCGTTAGTATTTTGTAGAATCTCCTTAAAAACACTTAAATCTTTGGATGAATATCTTAGTGGTATGTTTTTAAAAATTAATTCATATAGTCCTTTTGTTCCTTTATATTTATGCTCACCAATAATGATGTAATCGTCTTGTGTTATTTCAAGCTTTGAATCGCCGATCTTTAATTCATTCCCATCAATTCTTGCTCCGTATACATGTGATCTACTCAAATTCGGGTTTGATTTCATGTCATGTAGCATTTTCATTATATATTTTCTTCCAAGAGGTCCATGTTGTAATATATCGCTACTCAATTGAGTTAAATTTGGAATAGATTGTTCAGCTTCAGGTATTGGCTGTTCTTCTTCCTTTTCAACAATTGGTTCTTCTTCTTTTGTTTCTTCTTGTTCACTAGCACTTGTATATGAATCATCATCTTCTTCTTTTTTATTGCTTGTACTTCTTGTTTAGAAACTGGTAGTAAAACATCTCCTTCATAACGAGGTTTACCAATAGTTTCTGATATTTGTTTTAAAGGTTCCGTAATAGGTTTAAATGTAGTCTCTAGAAATTTTTCTCTTTCACTTAAACCCATCCTCAATGCACGATTTTTCATCATAATAGAATCACTGAGTGATTTTATTTCTTTTAATAGTTTTTCTTGATTCGCCATGTTTACACTGTGAAGTTCAACGTGTAACTAGATGTAGCACTGGTAGTTCAACGCATAAATACAAATTTATCCAACCCTATACGATATCTACCATTTTTAATATCTTCTTCCTTCATAATAACGAGAAACCCATATTTCTCATTCCATGCTTTGCCGCACATCTCTTTAAATTTCTCAAATGTCATATCCGCATTTACATGATCATTATATATATGTTTTAAATTTGTTTCATCTTGCTTGAAGATGATCAACATATTTGCATTGTCTCTTATGAGTTGTTTTGGAATCTTACTGTATGTTTGACCAAAATAAATGCTATCGATATTATGATGTCTTCCCATAGCGAAGTAATTCCTTATAGTGTCGTGATTTTCACAAGACACATCATCAAAAATAAAAATAGAAAATGGTTTTGCTTCATTTGGTTGCATAATTGTTTCGCTGGCATTAAACTTGTAGAAATTCACTTCAGGTACACTTGCAAGTACTTTATCCAATAATTGATATTTTGGTTGTTGCAATGATTTAGAAAAAATGTATATATTGTTAAAACGCAATCCTTTAGGATTTGTTATAAGGTTAAAAACAACATTAGTTTTTCCACAATTTGAAGGACCAGTTATTAGACATCGTATTTGGTAGTAATTCACCATGTTTACCATGATTTAACTTATCATTGTCAACTGTCAATTCATCAATATTATTGATATTAAATCGATCTTTTTGTTGTACAATCTCCATCTTGTGTCAAGGTTAAACACACAATGAGCTATTAAATTACTATACCAAGTCTTTTGAAGGAATCCATGAGTCTTCACTTTTATCAAATCCTAACCACCGGACTTTAACCATATCCTTTTTCCTTTGTAAAACCTTCTCAACAAGATATACATCACCGACATTTGATTTCAACAATTCATGTCCGTAGAATCCACCTTGAAGTAATTCACCCTTGTTATCCTTCAATAAGTAAGTTTCAGGTATAGTTGGTTGCACTTTATAAACTGTAAATACTTCATTAGTCCAATTTGGTAGATATCTTTTACTAAATACACCTTTGTATTTGCTTATACGAACTTTATCGTTGACCTTAAACTTTTTTGGTTGCAACCTTTCCAATTTAGGTGTTGTATTATTTCTGATGCGTTGTAATACAACTTTAGCATTAACACTGTTTACTTGGATAGGTTTCATTCCGATGGTACGATGATATTTGTTGTTATATTCTTTTATAAGTTGTGATAATATGTCATACCACACGTATGATCCTCGTTTTGAAAATTGTTTGTACATCGCTCCTTTCAATGTTCTATTGAATCTTTAAATTATTGAAGCTTTAACTTCAGAATTTGTAGAATAATGATTTATTTGATATTTTTTCATCAAAGCTCCAAAGTCTTTATTAAAATATTCTTTTCCATCATCGGTCTGTAGATGTTTGATTTTGAATTTATTTCTTTGTATCGTTGTTTCCATAGCTTTAGTAACACTCTTACCAGTCTTATCCTTCAATGGTAAGGCGTCAGCTATTTTAGTAAAACAGTCTATAATTGTTAAAATATATTTAAAACCTTTGTTTAATTTACTGTGCGGTATCATTTCAATTAGATCAGCTTGATAAAGATCATTCATTCCCTTAATAATTGTACTTCTTCTGGGAAATCTTCTTCTTGCTGGTTTATGTAGTTCATTTACAATCTTGTCCTTCACACTTTCCATCTTTAGGTGTTGCTTTTACACCGCTTGTAAAAATACTGATCCGTACAATAGTTCATTCTCTTTTATATAGTTTGAATATAGGTCAAGGCCATTTTCATATTAGTGTAAAAAAGAGGAAACATGGCATTGAGCTTGCCATGTCCCCCTCTTCTTTACGGAAAGGAAAAAGGAAGAAGGTAGAGGACGAAGAACAGGTTTACTGGTCGATAGGGTTCAGGGAGTAGTGGCCGAACGGTAAAGTATTAATTTTATCTTCTAAAATATGGCGCTTGTCATCTTTGTAGCTTAATGCCCACTTTGTTTGTTTGACACTAAAAAGTTGATGATTATAACTTCTAATAGTGTTGAACGTTGCAGTTGTTTCGACATCTTCAAACAAACATCTTTTATAATGTTCAAACTGTACGTTCTTCTTCAGGAAAGAGGTTTTTATTCCTTTGGCCTTTTTTGTGACTTGATGTTGATTCCTTTCGCTTATGTACAGTTGAAATGAATATAGTTTGGACATTAATGCTACAATTTCCATCATCGGTACACCATTTGTTTCATCCTTAAATTTTCCCAGTACTTTCTTGTTTCTGTCGTTGTCGTAATTTGGATGGTCCTTGGGATAATCTGAAAAATCGAAATCATCTTTATATATAAAGGTGCGTAAATCTTCGTACATGTCATTTGTTTTAATCCAGTAAATTAGTGCATCCGTATCCATATATGCAATACCAATGTTTTCTCTTCCATAATAGTTAACCATCTTCTTATAATGAAACTCGTACATGTGTGTTTTGGAAATATCCAAGATTGACATTCCAAGATACAAAGGACGATCCATTACAACTGACTTCTTGTTCATGGAAATAACAACTAGATTTTCATTAATAATTACAGATGAACCAAAGTTTGGTTGTTGCACTAATTTCTGTAATTTTACTGGATCAGTTACCAATTTGATATCCTTATGTTTCCTTTTGTTTTCCAAAGTCTTGCCAAATATTGCGTTGTTCATTAGTTTGAAGAAATCCTTTTGAAAACTTGATGTAGCGGCAGCTCTTCTTCTTGTGTTATTGTCAATGTACGGTTTTAACCAACAAGATTGAGAAAATTGTAGTACTCGATTAATTTTTGTAATTTTCAATCCCAAGTCTAAGGCCTGTTGTATCATCCAGTAGTGTCCAACATACCTAGACTTGTTGGTTAAAGTCATCAATAATTTCGGCCATCTTCCAGTTGGAGAAACTTCAGTCTTCGGAAGAAGTGGTAAATCGTAATGTTCGTCGTGAAGATGTTCGGGATATTCAAAATCGACGTCAAATATGTAACCAGTTTCTCCATATTTCGGTATATCCATTATGTTTCCAATTGATTCTGGGTCTATCCATTTGAAATTATCATATGGAAGGGGATTCGACATTGCCCATCCGTATAAGTTATTTGCATCAAAATAACCCAGGAATGTTGTTGGTTTTGATGCATCATAATCGGGCAAATATTTGTTGTTCGCCTTAACATAACGTGTTACACTTTGCGTCAATCCTCCTCGAACTCCTGATTCTAACATCAACACCATATCTATATCTGTAAGAAGTTGTATTTTACAATTTGTTTCTTTTAACATGGCTTGCCACGCTAGTCCAGGCGAAGTGTACGAATGTAGAGGGTCTAATCCATATGACGCAAAACACGTATTTCTAAATTCTTCCATCACATCACATAATAAAGTCACATCTAATTTAACATAGAAGTCTGAATATTCCCCCAATGTTTTAAATCCTAATTCGTTCCATACTTTGCATGCATGATCATAATCATCTTGAGATATATCCATGTCGTACAGTTTACTTTTAAATTCTTCTTTTGGAGGTAGTGATGTTTCATTAAATCTTTCTAAACTGTCTATGTAATCATATGGGAAAACTCCTTTTCGAAGTACCAGATCCAGTTTATCGCTGTTTACAATCTTCTTCGTTTCGATTAAATCTTGTTTCCTTAGGTTTTCAGAAAGTTTGGACAAACTCGACGGCAGAAATCGGTAGGAGTCCAAGAATCTTAATTTGACGTTTCCAACTTCTTTGGAAAAACTTATAAACTTCTCTGAAGTTTCAGCTAACACATCGATTTTACCGTCGTCTCTTCCTAATTCAGGTATTATAAAATGAGCGTCGTACCCACTGAGATTATGCAGAACCACAGGAATAAATAGTGGTAAACGATAGCTCAAGTTGCATTTATTACAAGCAGCACCTCTGTAATAACCTGTGAGGTGGTCGTGATCTTTAACTTTATAATTCTCAATAGTGTAAAATCAATTTTTGCACAAGAAACAGTGAGTCGCATTTTCATGTTGAATTTCTTCTTCTTCGTCCATCGGTTTCATTGGTACAATATCTGCTATATAAGCTTTGTGTATTTCTAGCTATTGAATATAGGTGATCAAGAAATATTTTTCCGCATTTTCACCACGATATACTAGAGGTTCTGAAGTTAATCCATATCTGTTTAAATGTTCTTCTGATAATGTTGATTTGACCATTAAACAAAAACTGTTTGGTTTGTGCATTTGATACTTCACACTTTTTCTTGCTTCACAATTTTCATCTTCAACTGGAACAAGTGTTGATTCAAAATCTGCATACACAACTAAAGGGGATACGGTATTGAATGGTGAACTTTTTCAAATGAAACGAATGCTCTGCTTTGCGGAGGTAAAATAATCTTTGCTTCATAATTATTGTTACATAATCTTTTGTGCTCTTGTAACCATTCTCTTCCTTGTCTTCCTTCTCGTTGAAAATTAAAACATCTCTTGGCAAATCAACTTTTTATTTCTATTTTTGAAAGTTGCTTATTAACAAGAGAGTCAAATTTCTTTATGTACACATAGTGAGACACATCTCCTCGCGTTAGTAGTAGTAAATCCGTATGATCTGGTAGCTCTTCTTTTGCAATACGTAAAGGATACACTTTGTTTGAACTATCTAATGCAAAAACATTAATAGACGTGCCGGGATTTTTCTTTTCAAACTTTGATATATCTTTTGTAGAAACAAGATACGTTATTCCTTGAAAGTTATACCTGTGTCTTGCATCTTCATATTCTTGGTTGGGTCTACATGGATTTCGTAATACAAACTTTGACGTCATAGCATAGCGAAAACATTCATTATTTTCATTTTGAACATTAATACAAGACTTAGAATTTTCAATTCTTTTTGGCAAAGGAATATAACTAGATCCCATTAGTCCGTATCCATGTTTGTGAACTCTTATATCTAATCCTTCAATGCTTGTAAGACTCCATCCGGATCCTCTTCCTTCGTGTTTCCTGAAGTTTGGTTAATATTTCTTCTATACAATTTTCTACTATTGAATCAATGTCTGAACTTCCTATGATGGTTCGGTTTTTTGTTATGAATCCTCTTGGTGATAATTCTTCTTGTACATTTATAAACATAGCTTCTAGTAATAAACCAAATTTAAGAAAGTTCAATCTTTTCAATTCATCTTTAAAGTTTTACTTATAATTGGTTTTGCTTCTTCAATAAATTCTTCTAGATTTAAGTCTTCATTTTGAATTTTATGATGCATTATGACTTTACCAGGTAATGCAAATACTTGTAGATTTGGTAAAGTAGTTGAAGGTCCTGCTAAAATTTCATCTTGTTCTTCTTGTTCTTCTTGTTCATCTGCGTTGTTGTGAAATAGTTCTTTATGTATTTCTAATAAAATATTATCGTTGAACGATTCCGAACATTTATCGCAACGATACATGTTTACTCTTCCAAATTTCGGCCGAGAAATGAAATGGGCTCTTTTGTTCCTTCTTTTATAAAGGTTCCCCCACCACTGTTTCATCTTCATCTTCATCTTCTTTACTATCGAGGAAAATAGTCTTCTACAACCGATTGTTCATTCGTATTTTCTATTCCAGTTGGAGTTTCAGTTTGTACTTCTTCATATTCAAACGATGACGAAGATTCTGATATTACTACGCTTAAATCTTCATTCTCCACATCATTGATGCTTTCAACTTCTGATGTTATTAGATCTATATCCATATCATCTACGCTTTCTACTTGTGATGTTTCACTGATGTTATCCTCTTCTTCCATATTTAAATCTTCTAGTTGAATTTTATACAATATTTCAACAAGAGGTTTCCTTGGATAATCGGTGTTGTCCACAGGAGCCATTTCAAGTAAATGAGGAATAACTCTTTGCGATTCGGCTTATATGATATTTGATAAGTATGTCAAGGTCATTTTAGATTAAGCGAGAACTGGGAATAGATCACTAAGCGGCATGTTATTTCATTACCACAAAGTGATCTATTCCCCATTCTCTAAGAAGTGTTCAATCAATAGCCAAAGTCCAAATCCATTTCCTTTTTTATTTTAATCTTTTGTTACATAGTTTATTGGTTGACTGTTTGAATTTTCAATGTGTTGTCTTATTATTTGTTCCAATTCTTCTATTTTTGCCTGTTTTATCATTAGTTCTGTACGTAATTCATTAATGTAATCAGCCGCTTTGTCCACCGTTCTTGTTCGTATTTCACCTAACATAACACCAGGAATCAATCTCTGTAGTCTGTAAAACTTTATTCTAGACTCTCTTGCTTTAGCCATTTCTCGAAGCCTTTGTTTCTTATTGTCTTTACTTGTAGTCAAGTCCATACTCGTTACAAGTTCGCTTTCGGAATAATTCGACTATAGTAGGCTCGTCCTTTATACATTTTCCCCCCACCACTTTCAATTTCCCCCCACCCTACTAATATAGGTCAAGGTCATCCGATATAACGCGAGAACGAGGAATAGAGCACTAAGTGGCATGTTAGTCCATTACCACAAAGTGATCTATTCCTCGCTCTCTATTCTACATCTAATTTTTTGGGTTTTGCTAATTTTTATACTTTTTTTTGTTGTTTTTCTTTGGGAGGAAACGTGTGTGCAGATGTTACTTATGAGAATGTCCATTCTTCTTCAACTCTTCGATAGTGTCGAATAATTTTATCAAATATGCGTTGGTTTTCTGTAAAGTCTGTATTCTGCTACATCCAATTTCAATGGTAGGCACCATTAATTGTAATTTTGTCAATTCTATCTTTTCTCTCTTATATCTTTCTTTCATTCTTAGGTTTTTTCTTAGTCTTGCTGAAGATGGTGTTATTGGTTCATACATACAACTTGGATATGGCTTTGACATTTTCAACACTGATGTAGAAGACACTTGCAGCTGTTGATCTTCATAGTAGTTTGGTGTTGGAGTAGTGCAAAACATTTTTGATTCTGAATTTTGTTGGCAATCTGAAGTTGAAAATACAGGTGTTGCAGAAGGATCAGCCATCTTTCACTGTTACCGTACAAAGTGAATTCTTCTCTAAACTTCTGCTTCTTTTATCACACTTCCCCCCACCACCGACTTATATGTTCTTCCCCCCACCATAATAATACATACTTGTTTCTCAAACTTTGTACCATACTTCTAATGTGACGTCCACATCGTCCTCCTTTAAGTATTTTATAAATTCCGGGCTTCTTGATGACACGCCAGGCATATTTAGATAGCTCATCACTTTGTGATGCCTTTCTTCATTATGTATATAACAATATACTTGCATCAACTTATGTTCTTGTTCTTTTGACGATACGAAATTTGCAACTGAAGTCCATTCTTCATATTTGATCTTGTAATGACGCACTTCAAATTCCATTATGTTTCTTCTAATTCCGAAACAATAATAAAACTCTCTTCAGACAACCTGTATTTATACACGTTTCCCCCACCTAGCTATAACCCCCCACTATTTTCCCCCTCTCCTTTATACGTGGAAGGGGTATTATGGTTTGAATGCACGATACTTAATAAATTCAAACAAACACTGTGCACAAATGTTGCAAATTTTATTACATGTTTGGAATTTCATTATTTGAGCTTTTACAAAATGAACTAACCTACCTCCATCATCTTGGAATTGTTCAAAATCTAAAACAGACGCTTTTCCACAATCATGACACATTTTTGTACCGTCTTTAAAAGTATAAGCAAGATAAATAGCAAATCCATAATTGTCTTTCTTAAATTCAATGAGCATTTCACGAATTGCTTTAGGTATTTCACACTCATTTGCTTTTATGATGTAATGGTAAAGAAACCCATTATTGATAATTTCTTGTAAACACAGAACTAACAACCTATCCATCGTGTTAGACTTAAACTGATAGTCACATCTAAAACCTTTTTCTTATATGATTTTCCCCCCACCACTTTTATATAGGTCAAGGTCATTGGATATCAAGCGAGAACTGGGAATAGATCACTAAGCGGCATGTTATTCCATTACCACAAAGTGATCTATTCCCCATTCTCTAAAAGGATTGTTTTGATAATTTAGATTCCTAATATTTCTTTTCCTTCCTCCTCACCTTTTTGAACTGTAGTATTACCAGACATGTGTGATATTAATTTCTTCATTTCCCGATTTTCCATTTCCAATTTCTTCAATTTTAAATCTCTTGCTTCGACTTGTAGTTTTAAATACTTGATGTAACTTCCAGCCCAGTGTAGAGTTTTCAATTTCGGTGCTCCCATTGCAATTCCGGGTATTTGAAATTGTAGTCGATTGAACTCCATGTTCATATCTTGTCGGTCTTGTTTTTCCTTTTCTAGTCTTTTTAATCTTTGATTCTCCCTGAACAAAGAGGTTGGATCACAAGGAATATGACGAAACATTTTGGTCAACGATATCTTGAAGAATGAGCTTCTACGCAGAAAACCAACACATTTATGCACTTCCCCCTCCAACTTTAGGCTAGTAGTGGGGAGAATTACATTAACTTAATACTTATTTCCACTGTTACACTTGCTCCATTTTCAAAAAGGTATGTGTAAAATGGTTCTGGATACTGGTATTTTTCACGTCCTATATTTTCCTTAAGAAAGTTGAAAGCCAGTCTTTTCGAATATTCATTATGATATACTTCTCTTAAATTAACAAGAATTCCATCTTCCAGGAATTTCACTTGAATCATTGGTATTTTGCTGACATCATCTTTGTCTATCAGGGGTAGCCTGTAAGTGAACGTATTTGGTGGTAGACGTAAGGTTCTATTAAGTCGAGAACAGAATACTTTGAACATTTTCTGATCACTAATTGCAATTTCATGAATACCTATCATTTTATAGTATGAAGGTTCAAAAGGTACAGCACAAAACGTTTGTACTTGACAGTTTCTTGAAGAAGATGGTGCGTTAGGATTGAACATTTTTAGTCAACAGTTTCCTGACGAATAAGCTTTTACGCAAATAACCAACACATTTATGAACATTCCCCCACCAACTTTAAACTAGTGGTGGGGAGAATTTTCCCCCACCACTTCTTCAAGATTATTAATTTCAATTTGAATTACAACAAAAGTATTTGATGCAAAATCCCAAAAAACAGAATATGGAACAGTTTCTTCTACATCTTGAGATTCATTTTGCGCTTCAACTACTTCCATCATTGAAGGTTCTTGATCAATTTCTGTTACTTCTATCGCTTCTTCTACAGGATCTTGTATTATGTCGGTTGTTTCAACTTCATCTTCTTCTTCAACTAACGTAATATTTCGTTGTTTTACAATTTCAATTAATTGTATAAAAGAAGTATCTCTAGGAGACATTCTTAACCATACATGCAGCTCCAACAAATGTTGACTTACTAATAATAAAATTCGCAATTTATAGGACTTATTTAAAAACAATAAAGTGGGGGGACTACCTTAGTCCAATTCGGATTCGGATTCAGAAGACAGTAAAGGTGATATGGGTGAATCCAATGATGAATCTAATATGTATATATCAATTGCTTCTTTAACTATGTCTTCGTCACTATCGTTTATCATTTCTTCAAAGATTTCTTGTTCAAACTGTTCCATTTCTTCTTCATCCATCGTTGAATAATTATCAGTTTCGTTATAATTTTCCTCTATATTGTCTTCTTCCATTTCGTCTGTACTGATATAAACATTTTTAACTTCAAAATAATTAACAAATGGAGTATCTTTAGACAACATATTTGTTCACCACTTCTTTTACCTCGAATAACAAACTATATATTGCTTTCTCAGTCTTATATTCTTTTACTCCCCACTCTTTTGCACAATATAAGGGAAGGTGGGGGAGAGCGTTTTGTAGTTATTCTTCTCTATCTAGGTTAAATTTCATTGCTAGCACATCTACTATAATTTTCTGCTCTTCAACTTTATCGCGAATAAATATTGTCCAGGGAAATAGTTCATTAATATTCTTGATTGTTACTTTTATATCATACAAATAATCAATATGTCTTAGTAATGAAACAATAACAACAACTCCTATCCCATTGTTCGCCATAATTGTTTCTTCAATTTTAATGCGTAAGTTTGTTATCAAACTCCATATATTAATATCATTGGCTGTGAAACCATCAAGTCTAGTACTCATCTTGACGGTGCAAGTACAGACTAAAAACCTGGAGGTTCATAGTCCGCCTTTTATGAGTTTTAAAAATGGGGAGGGGGAAGGAATAAGGATTGGGAGGGGATAGGGTGGGGGGTGAGGGAAGGTTTGTGTGGCTATACTAGCCACTACACTAGCCACATTAGACCCAAAAGCCCACTTGTGCTACAAAGTAGCCACCAATGCTAATATTTTCCTCGTGACACCTCAGTATATCACCCCGCCAAATCAGCATACGTTCTCTAGTATTTGATGTTACACAAAAGAACTTACTATCATGATACAGAATAGCTGAACCAATTATAATATTATATCCTAAATTTAGCCATTTGTGCGCTTCCGAAATGAATCTGTCTACCATATCAAGGGGATCTAGTTCATTGAAATAAAATGGTCTCATTTGTTGATCAAGTTCAATGCGAATTTCATTGTCATCTTCACTCTCACTGCTACTATCATTTTCATTCTCTTCATTTTCATTCTCTTCATTTTCACTGCTACTATCATCTTCATTCTCACTGCTACTATCATCTTCATTCTCACTGCTACTATCGTAGAAATCTATCGGATCTTCTACATGTTGATGGTAAACATCAGCAAATTCGGAAGGATTGAACTCTTCATTAACGTGAGGAAGCATTTTAAAACACAATAATGCTGTCAAAGACAAAACAAAAAGTGCGGCGCGTGAAAGCAGAATGAAGGAGAGAACAACGCTTGCTCCACTTATATAGCAGTATGCAAATGAGGAGACTGGCGTGGGGGGAGCGTGACGGGATTGGTTCAATTCAGTCCAGTTCATAGCGGTGTAAAAATAAAACGAAGAAGTGGATGCGGCGCATGCGCAATAACGTGAAACCAAGGTTTGAGGTTAGAACTTTCCAAGCGCAGTAGCACTAAATGGGGTAATACAGACTCGGCGCATGCGCAATAGCATGGATTGTTCCGATCCGAAGAACTCGTCTTTCCAGGCGCAGTAGCACTGAATGGAGTAATACAGACTCGGCGCATGCGCAATAGCATGGATTGTTCCGATCCGGAGAACTCGCCTTTCCAGGCGCAGTAGCACTAAATGGAGTAATACAGACTTGGCGCATGCGCAATAGCATGGAGTGATTCCGATCCGTATACTAGGGTTTGAGGTTAGAATTTTCCATGTAAGCTGCCATGTTTAATTCAGTTTAATTAGATGGAGTCAACAACCGGTCATAACCGGCCATTAACCCGAAGGAGTGGGGGAAGGAGTGGGGGAAGGGGTGGGGGAAGGGGGGGGATTTAATCTTAATTTTTTTTGGGGGGGGGGGTTCCGCTTGAGTGAACACGGTTTCCGCTTGAGTGCTCATGCGGAACGGATCTTCCCACGCGATAGTCAAGGGACCAGAACCTTCCTTCTATTACTACTACACGGATATAATTGGCCGCGTAGCAGAACTTATTTCTGCTAAGTCGCATGTAAGCTAAATAGCTTACATCCCTAAATTTAAGTCTTAGGTGGCCCTGAAAAGGGCCGTTTGTCCCTATGGAGCTAAACTCACACAGGGACTTCGGTGTGTACCCACTTGTATAAAGGATTTGCGCAAATATCGCATTTATCATTTGGAAGATTGAACTTGTATGCCCAATCATAACTTCCTTTGTAGGTTCCACCTTCATTTAAAAAGAGTCCGAGATTAGAATCTGTTGCAGCCAAACCGCACTCACAACACATTTGAGTTCCATCTTGGAATTTCCACCAAAAGTATTCAATGTATCCAAAGTTTTCTTTAAAAAAGGAATACAGAACTTCTTTTAGTGGTGCTGGAAAGTTTACATCATTAAATGCAAATTCCAACATGTCTCCATTTGCAAGGATCTCTTGCAAGCATAATGTAAATAAAGTAGTCATAGCTACGTTGTTGCGGTAATGGCCTCTCGGATTGGAATGAAGACTGGAGTAGCGAGTGTAACGGTTAGATATAAGTAGACAACCGGTCATGACCGGTCATTCACCCGGAGGAGTGGTAGGGGAAGGAGTGGTGGGAGGAAGGAAAGAAGGGGGGGGGGATTTGATCTCCATTTTTTATGGGGGGGGGATTTGATCTCCATTTTTTATGGGGGGGGGTTCCGCTTGAGTGCTCATGCGAAACGGTCATTGACCCCTCCTAACACAGAACCCTCCTTTCATTACTACTACACGGACAAAACTGGCCGCGTAGCAGAACTTATTTCTAAGTCGCAAGTAAGCTGAATAGCTTACATGCGTAAATTTAAGTCTTAGGTGGCCCTGAAAAGGGCCGTTTTTTGCCTCATTAAGGCAAAGCTTACCAACTATGAGCTATAGCTTGGAAGCAAGGGCTTGTTTGAGGCTCGTGCCGCAATGTTGTACAAAAACGATCGAGCCACCAGTACAAATCGTCAAATCCTAGAGGTTGCTGAAATAACAAGCTGTGTTGACCTTTGTCGTCGGTCACAAAGCTTGTTATTTCTAGCACATCACCATCCTCTATGATTTGCAACATTTCTCTGAAAACCCCATCAAGGGACAGACGAGGGTTTTGGGGATCCGCGTAAATTGTGATAATTTGATCGTACTGGATCCGGTATGGAATCTCAAGCCTGTTGTTGTCACCTTCGGGTTCCGAAACCTCGTAGGTGTCAACAACGTGCTCGTGGAATACTGGCGTCTCGACCGGCGGCATCGCTGTATGGAGGCGGAATGAGAAAGCGAATGTAACTAGTAACCGTGACTGGAACGGTATAATGAGTCCCGGTCATGACCGGTTATTAACCCGAAGGAGTGGGGGAAGGAGTGGGGGAAGGAGTGGGGGAAGGGGGGGGATTTAATCTCCATTTTTTATGGGGGGGGGGGGTTCCGCTTGAGTGAACACGGGTCCCGCTTGAGTGCTCATGCGGAACGGATCTTCTCACGCGATAATTGTTGTGTGCTAATAAAGACTAATTAACTTGCAAAACAACATGCGGAGTTTCTCTTTGAATGCTGATGATATTTCATTAACACACCATTCCTTGCACGCTATATGAACCTACACCGGCAAAACAATGCAAGTCAGAGAGGTCATATAACTGTACATCGACCTCAAAAAAGTAGGTCACGGGACTTAGAGTGTTAAAAAATAATGGGGGAGAAACACAATGCTATAACGCATTGTGTTTCTCCCCCATTATTTTTTTTAACAAAATTTGGAAAAGACTATGTGAATTTACTGTTTACGCCCCCACCTTGTAATACGATCCTTTTTATCCCTGAGGAGAAAGTCTTGAGAATCTAAAGTGTTAAATCTCTTCTCTTTACACAAATTGTCACAAACTTTAATTTGATATTTTTTGCCGTTACATTTTGCCAATATGTGTTGGTGGTCAACAACACTTAGAAAAAAATATCTCAAACCTTTCTTAAGCCTCTCTCCTCTGACGGATATTATTTCAGAATCGTCTTCAACAGTGGGGGTTTCTGCCAGTTGTGGTTCGGAAAGATGTTTAACGACATGTACACGGCAGAAACTCTCGTTCTTAACACATTTCCTTCCACAAGCTGATCCTTTCTTAATTCCCCTAGTGAGCATTTCAGGGCAAGTAGTGGGGCGGCTAAATGCCCTACGACGCTCTTCTTTTAATAATTGGAAACGCTCTGAAGGAGCAGACCTGGGTGGTTGATTTTTAGGATAGGTGTGATCTTTAGGAACTGGAAGTGGTGGAGTAGGAGGCATTGGTGAAAGTGGAATAACAGGTGCACTTAGGTGGTGAACTAAGGTTTCGATTGACGGTTCGTTAGATCGAGGAGCTGGCTTCTGCGGTGGCGGCATGGAGTCATTTGAAGACGAAGGCGGTGAAAATATGCTGCGAGATGCGTTATTGCTGGCCGGAGGAAAAGGAGCTCCAGAAGTCGAAGGCGTGGATTGAAGTTGATCCTTACACCAGGCAGGAACATTTTTCAGACGAAGAGTTTTCTTCACCGGAGTTGAAACCGTAGTAGAAGTTGTAGTAGTAGAAGTTGTAGTAGTAGAAGAGGTTGTAGTAGTGGAAGTCGTGGTAGAAGCCGTAGTAGAAGATGTTGGAGGCAGAGATGACATGGTTACAAGTCTGTATTCGCAGCGTAACGTCTGGAATCAGAATAAAACGTTAGCCGTAGTCGGTGCGTCTTTTATAACGGTATGTTAATGAGAAGGGTTAGCGACCGGCCGTGACCGGAAGGTGGAAGGAGTGGTGGGGAAAGGAGTGGTGGGGGAAGGGGGGGGGAATTAATCTCCATTTTTTATGGGGGGGGGTTCCGCTTGAGTGAACACGGTTTCCGCTTGGGTGCTCATGCGGAACGGTCGTTGACCCTTCCGAAAGTGGGTCAAGGTCGTTCAACATTTATAAAAAACCAAGGTGATGGGAACAGTAGTAACTGTTCCCACCACCCTGTTTGCCTAACGGTTCCCACTCCCAACCCACTAGTTACGTTCTGCAAGGGCCATCGATGCAATTTTGTTTGGCCCGTCCGGGTCCATCCGTAACGGGCCGGTCCGGGTCCGTCCGTAACCGTGAATTCGAAGGGAAACTGGAACAGTTAATGCAGAAACGCAACTCTAACACCCACCCAACTAAACCCACCCATAATATTCCTAAACAAAATGCAAAAACCTAGTCCGCAATTTGCGGATGTCCCACCCCTTCTAAGTGAAGTTCAACGGAACTTCTGAATTTACAGTTAATCTACCCCCTATCATCTAGCTGTAAGGCAAAACAACAGATCATTATTAAAAACAAAATAATTAAACACAACCAAAATACCATCAATATTCTTAAAGATTAATACACCTTAAAGCTAAACACAACTTATAACTAACATCGCAATGCGCATATTAATTCTTAAAATAAGTGCACCTTACAACTAATACACACACACACACACTACATTGCATTAAAAAACGCAACGTAGTATAAGAAGTTCAAATATATATAGGCCTACTATATATTTGAAACCTCTTACCGAATCGCCAACGACTTTTCGCTATGAAAATTCGTTGACGACTGACGCGAAGATCAGGCTCGTATCGCTCCTCAGATTTTGAGAGGTGGGGGAAGTGGTGGGGGAGTGAAGCACAATGGTGGGAGGAATTAGCGCATGCGCGGTACGGTTATTTTCACTCCAGTACGGTCCAGTTCGCAGCGGTATAAAAGTCAAATAAGGAGTCGGAGCGAAACCAAGGTTTGAGGTTAGAACTTTCCATGGAAGCTGCCATGTTTAATTCAGTTTAACTAGATGGAGTCAACAACCGGTCATAACCGGCCATTGACCCAAAGGAGTGGGGGAAGGAGTAGGGGAAGGGGTGGGGGAAGGGGGGGGGGGTTCCGCTTGAGTGAACACGGGTTCCGCTTGGGTGCTCGTGCGTAACGGATCTTCCCACGCGATAGCCGTTATAAATGGAGATTGTTCATCGCACCGCGACCATTAATTAACTCGCATTTGCGGTGTTCACATCCTTCCTACTCATTATATATACGTTTCGCCAACTTCATTATACAAGTCTAATTGCTATTAACCTGAAATTTCATTTACATTAGCACATGTCGTCCTGTTTGAATCACCTTCGCGTGCTCAACGTTATATCTCATTCATCTGTCTTGTTCTCACTCCTACACGTCTGACATACTTCTTGTGATGGATACGCAATGTTTGAAATTGAAACTTTTGCGGACACAACATATATTACGAAATGATTCCAAACCATCAGTTTCAAAGACTAAAACAAATTTAACAAAGGTTAGGAAGAAATTAAGTTTTAACCCGTTATACTCGGCTAGAACTCCGCGGGTTAACGTTGACGATACTGTTATTCACAATATTTTACGTTCGATGTTACGTTTCTACAACTTCGAACTTGTTACACCTATCGACTGTGTTCAACAGGTTTTTCTATTTCATCCCCACCATTCTTTATATAAGCGCGCCCACGACAATTCCTGCTTCATTATTCTATACGCTCTTCAATTGACAACAACTCCGCTCTAGGTTACGCTACACAGAGATGGATACGAACCAGGAACAAGTACAAGTTCACGAAATATCATCTACTACCCACCCGAGAGAGAATCCTCCGAGAACTTCGCCTCCACCGAATCCACAGGATCCCGTCCAAGTTTCGGATGTATCTTCGACGGCGAGAAATGATCTTGAAGCTATTCTTCGGTCGCTCGTCGGTTTCGACTGACCTGTACGACGATCGACATTAAACTGAACTCCTAGCAGTTCAGTCTTTTTTAAAACTCCCTCCGGACGACCTTGAAACAATTATCCCCTCTCCTTTTTCAACTAACTTCTACTTGTGTTCCACTGTTGAATTTAGGTTTTGAACTGACTTTTACTTTATGCGCAGGTTTGGTTCAAACGCAAACCCCAACCCCTCCCCCTGATTTAATAACCGACCGGAAGATGTATGCCCCGGCGCATGGCTTCCGGGGCAGCTGACCTGAGCCAGCGGTAACCAAAACACACTACTGATAATGATATACTGCAAGGTACTGTAATAGGCGTTTTAAGGTTGGTAATTCGTTAGACCATTTATCTAGCATATTGGAAACTTTCATCATGTGTTATAGTGAAGAAGGAAATAATAAATAACAATTTCTATTGATTTTGTAAATTGAAATAAATTAGTATATGGTTCCATGGATTTAAAAACGTGAACTCAAATCAGGACAGAATGAATGACAAGTAGCTTTGCTCAACAAACTCTCAACAATAACAACGAGGGGGATGCTGTTCCGTATCTCGTTATTACACACTTCTCTTGCGATCATGGTTATTATGTTTGTAAATAACACGTTTCAGTTTATTTATACAAAAATCAAATTAACAAATATTTTCAGGGGCAGTAAATGTAACTTTATTTACATGTGATTTTAAAAATGTTGTTTTTCATTTTACTTTAATTTTGGTGTTGTATTCTATCAATTGTGATAGTGAATTGTCATAATTGTGGCAAACACGTTATACCGTGTAATAAAAACTATTTAAAGTAAAAAATATGGCTCAAAAGATTTTAAAAAGGAATATTCAAGGTACTACCTTGTAATTCGGCTCTTGCAGGCGTGTTAAGGGAACCAAAATATCATAAATCTACAAAGGTCCAGATAGAATGGAGTAGAGCATTTATTTTTCATGTGATTTTAAGTGTTTTAATATAAAAAAGTAAGATAAAAATTAATCATAAGTGGTGGCTCGTTTCAACAAACGGCCTGATGGTATTGCTTGACAAATATGAAGGTATGCTGATGTGAGGTTCAATGGCGAAATTGACTGAGACCCATGGACAGTAGGGCATTACGGTTGCGGCGCGGCGGCGTCGGAGTGAAAGTGCCAACCGCTAATGCACTCTGTGTGGAGCCCAATTGACTTTCATTCTCATTCAACAATTATCATTTGGGTTTTGGTATAACATATTAAAAGATTATTCAAAATATTAGTAAATTATACTATAAATAAAAAAGTTGAGATGACGATTCTTAAAATTTTTAATGGCTTTCCTATTACTCGCTGTCAGATAATTTATGGGTGGTTTACAACTAAGATATGTTAGGTTTACAGGTGGATTATAATATTTGTTTCAATACTGCATGAAATTAACCGACCTATTAAGAAATCCAGTAAAAATAATAGCCTCACTTATAACAATGAAGTAATTAAAGAAAAGTATTTTTTATAAAAGTAAGAATTATGTATAAAAATATTGAATTACTCACAACTCTATGATAAATTGGATATGAACATCAATAACAAACATAAAAAATGCGTTTACTACCTCATGTAGGTAGAGTCATCAAGAATCCTGAGTTCATCCCAAACGATAAAATAATCTTGAAATAGCTCTTCATATTTGAAGAAAACTCTGTCCAGGATAAAACATTTTATTAGTTATACATGTTTGAACGCATAATATTTGTCCCTGAGAATCTGACAGTTTATTGTTACGATTTAAATTACTCAACAATTTAAGCATCCTAATTATAATCTTATTTTATACGATCAGAAATAATAATAATAATAATAAATAAAATCACAGGATAAAGTGCCTTATTTTAATACATTATTTTCTGAAATTCGTCACAAACATTGTGATATACTTTTATATCACAGTTATTTTAGAAAAGGAAAGTATTTCGAGCTTTACTTCTCCAGTTTGACACAATGCAAGTGGCTTCTCATTGTGCCATGACAAAGGTCAGTCTCGCCGGGGATCCACTCGCCGCGCCGGCTACAAATTGTACCTGCAAATTTAATATCTCTTTACCTCTCACAATAGCAGTTTCAATGTAATAATTAATTCATGTCGTATTAAATAGGATCTAACACCTTTTAATTACACGGCTGTTACGATTAAAAACTAAACAGAATAATCTTCCTGTTCAATCGCATCTAGATGGTGGCTTGAAACTAAAAAAGTAAACCTAAAATCTGAGTATAAGAAAAAAAGCAAAAAAAGGTGATCCCGTAGAACGGTTTTATAAATTTACTCTTATTTAATATGTATTGTTTTTTTAAGTAACTTTGGAACAATTTGACAACAAAATGTAGTAAAATCGAATACGGGAGAGGTATATACTATCGATATTTAGTAAGTTAAACAATATCTTTAAAATCAATATTTCGCTTCATTAAATTCATCGCTTACTGTTCAGTTGTAAAATATTTTTTTAGTTAAAAGTTTTATGTTTTTGAATTCAGATGTGATTATTTTTATTATATTGCATAGTTTAATATTGGAAACGTCATCTGAGGTTGACAGTTAGATGAGGAATAAAAACATCGCTTAAACCTCTCATTGGCCTTCCACATCAATACATTTTAGAGAAATTTTCAATGAAAAAGCTCGATTGAATATTTTTAAGTTTGCAGTCTTTTCCCTTTTTAACCATTTTACTAGTGTTCTATGGATATAAAATGCAGTGTTGTTCGAGCACTATACGCAAATTACCCTCAACTCCGACTGAAATTACCCTTTTTACTATGAAATTACCCTCGAATACTCCAACACACTGTAAACCCATTATATTGTCCGTTTTGAATTGCAATAAGGCACTTATTTGGATGTATACTATTTAGTTATACAACAAAAACAATGTAGATTCATTTAAATTAGTTTGGCTGATGATTTTACATTTCATAAATGGCAGAAGAATGTACTTAGTTAAATGAGTTATGCGTAACTTCGAAATTGTACCTACTGTAACTTGCATTAACCATTGATTATATTCACGCTATTCATTTTTATTGGTCTCTATACCATGTAAACTCTTGTTTATAATAGCCTGATATGTAAAATTTATTTAAAATACATGGTTTTTGTTTGAAACGTTGTGTATTAATTTTACATTAAAAAAAAAAACGAATTACCCTTTAATACCCTATAAAATTGATTACCCTCGAAAATACCCTCGCACAGTAAAATTACCCTCAAAAAGGGTAATTACCCTCAAATTCCCAACGCTGATAAAATGTACTTTTCCCTCAAAATACATTTCACTTAAATCCATATCTATATGTTTATATTGGTTCATGTTTATGTTGGCTTTTTTAATTGTTTAGCCTAAAAATAAATCATATTTTTCATCCCAGCAATATTTGGCGGGCAACATAAGTCTAGGTAACCGTATAACAAGCAAAGTTTACCGAGATATGCCGTGTAAATCCGGCATTATTGTCGCTCTGCCAACAAATCCCAAGATATAAAGCTTAGATCTCCTCTGCGGCTAAAGTATTTGTTTTTAAATGTTCATAGAAACAACAAAACAACAAACATTCATTGATACGTTTAATTTTACAGTTATCAAGTAAGACTGTGATTTGTCATTTATATTTTTCAATAATAATGGCAATCTCTTCATCTAAAATGACATATAGGCCTACCTCATTGCCACAAAAATAACAGAACAACAGGTGATATATACCTCAATAGCCAAGGAACGTGTTAATAATCGTTTTATTCACGAGTAAAAAGACCAAATACGTAAATATTATTTCGAAAAAAAAATGAAATATAGTAAAAATTGTTTTATGGGTGTTTTTATTTGGATCAAAAATATGATATCCAATTGAAACAAACTGAGGTGAGTTAAACAACAGGACAATTTTGTAAAATAAACATTTTACTGGTGGATTAGGTTGGCAAAACTGCCTCCAACGATAAGAGGCTTATGGAGATTTGTGGGAATGGTTGCACGTGTTGAAGAGTAAGGTTGTTAGGCTGAAATATTAGCCATGTTAGTGAGAACAGCCGCCATGTATCTTGGTATAGGACTCTTAATGGTACATCACCATTAGAAATCTTTAAGACGTGTGTAGTAAATAGTGGTAAACTATTGAAAATGATTCAAAGGATGCATCGTTGCTCTTGGTTATAAAAATAAATGTAACTAATAAATAAGGAAAAATTATTTCATATTGAAAAAATGAAACTAAAATAATTTGTATTAATATGTTTATATAAACACATTTATTACAAACAGCTCATAGACCAAATTTTAAAACTTTAAAAAATGTAAGATATTAAAAACTGGTTGTAGAGATACGTTACTGGGCAGCTACATGGTTCAATATGAGAAATAATATCTAAAACGTAAATAATCTGTGTTCTTTCATCCTTACCTCATTTTATTTTATTATTTTTTTAAATTTTTTTTTATCTTTTATGTTGTTAAAACGAATCTACTCTTCACAATAAAGAAAGCTGGTCATTTCACTTTCTCTTCAATATGTTGACCTTATAATGCTGTTATTTGTGTTGAATTCATTTTCTTTGTAAACGTTCATATCCAATGTTTGATCTCGCTAATTGAACCAATTTTTAAGACCTTAGTTATATAAAGAATTATCTAAAAACTAGTAAAACATGTATCAATCTAATCCTAAGGCAAAGTATTATTTGTAATGACTACAAATGATTTATTAATACTTACCTGCGACTGTGTAGTTACGATTAAATATAATCTTTCTGCTTGAGGTAAAAATAGTAGGAATATTTACTTTTTGTAAGTATATAGTAAAATGCGAAGAAAATTCAAAGTTTTTAAGAGATGAGAACCTGAGGATGAGAGCAGCTGTTGCTGGGGGGGGGGGGGGGCATTAGTGGCGGCGCCCTTTGTTGTTGTAATGAAGCCTTCACTTGATTATTCTGCACCCTTCCCTACCCTTCAAATACAATAACTAAAGTAATTTTTTTAATGAGCTCAATTTGTTGACATTTCCAAAGCGAAGATTATTGTATATTCTTCACTATAATATTGATTTTTACCATTTACTTAAGACTTTTAAAAATAGTTTGTATCAAACAACATGAACAATACCGTTGTTTTTAAATACTATAAGTGAAATTTACAATGGTTTTTGTAAGGTGAGTTCCCACTGAAAATGGTCAACCCCCCCCCCCAAAATATATTTTTTTCTTTGCGAAAATTGTATTTACATCTTCCTTTAATATAAAAAAGAATAACTTGCAGGATATATATATTTATTGATACACATTGTTATAATTGAACATGCACATGAGATTTTGTGGACTACTCTTGGGTTAATCTAGTATATTCACGGGTTATAGTACAAACTGTTATTGTGACATTTCTTTATACCATTTGTGTCTATTTCTTTATAGCCTATACTCGTTCCAACAACTTATAATAACTGATTCCATCTAATTTGAGAAAAACAGAAAAATAATAGTCTTTAATGTTGTTGTCTGCTTTTGTTTAGAGTTATATAAATGTGATATACAAAAATTGTACTATAGTAAATTTTGACCGAGTTTTAAAAGTTACATTTTTATTTATAATTAGATATTGAATGAGAGTAGAAGTAATGCCAAGAACGGCAAAAGTGTTTTTCACAAAATAGAAATCTGCCCGTGCCAGATGAAAAACAACTAACCGTACCTGATCCCCTAAATTGTCAAATATTTTATAGGCCTAAGTACATGGATTCTTTTATTTAAGTATTGACCAAAACTTTTTTTAAAACTAATACCAGTATTACTTTTAATCAATAAAAACTAAAATGGTGAACTACAAGACCAATTATTTTGTCTTAAATATAACAAATATTATTATTTTAGAAAACGAGCGATTCCCGGAAATAGGTAATATAAAGAGTTACTTTACTAAAAATACTAAGGGTCAAAAAGTATTAAAGATACATCAGTGAAAATTGTCATGCTAGCTCTTTAGACGTACAAGGACAAATCTACGTATGGGCTTAAATCTTAAATAGTTATGAATATTTTAAATATAAAAAACTACAAAGTTTACAGAAAGAATTTGAAGTCTTTTTTGTTTTTTATTTGTAGGAATAAAATCTGAAGAAATAATTCAATTAGAATGCATCACTTTGTTGGCAGTATTATACTCTTTCATATGGCACATCAAAACTCTACTACTTATAGTTACACTACATGATTCTTAGTGATTCTTGTGAATCCCTGCAAATCTGCTTAAAAGTCTGCTGGTGGGATGGAAGGAGGGGAATGGTTTACAGGTGGTCGAAAATAGTTATTTTGTTTCAAATAGACTAATAAGAGACACTAACAATTTAAATAGCGTAAGATAATATTCATCTAAACTCGCCTACAGCTCGATGGGGGCTCCGCCTGTTAATACCTGTAGATCTAAATAATCAGAATTTTCAGTGGGACCTCCCCAATGATGGCATAATACAAAATTGAATGTTCAAGTGATAATACCGTAGTTTCCGCATCGTCGCGTCGTAGTATGTTATATAATTATTATTACATTTGACACTTTTTAAATTCTGCAGACAATTCAATAAAGTTACTGGAGAGGATAAGGGATCCACAATAGTGAGTCAAGGCTAGGGCCGTTTTCACACAGTTGTTAGAGTAAACTATGAGGTTAAAAAAGAAGAAAACACACGTACCGTGTTATCAAATTAAAGTTTTTTTTTTTTTAACTTATTTCATTTTTGTTTTCGGTTTTACTGTTCCAAATAGTAATTGCAAAATTGAAAATCATGTTACAAATTAATCTGAACTTTTATGTAAATTATATTAGTTTTTAAACAAGTACAATGATATTTTGCAATAAAAATGATTTCTTCTATATAATTTTGACAGTCTAACTGTTATTATTAAAAACTTTATACCTCACGTAACTATATTTGGAATCGTCAAAACAAAACTGGTAGCTTTTGTAAGCTCCACTCGGCAGAGAGATTGGCTAATAATACGCCAGTGCCATTTGCATGCGAAACTACTCAGTGAGACTTCAGTAGGCGTCTTAAATGAGCCATTACTGAGGAAATTCTGAAGAGTTGAATATAAATCTTCTATTAGAAGTCAGAACGTGATTTCTACAACAAGCTCTTTTTTCTGCTAAATAAACATGCTTCTAATAAATTGTTTGACGTTTATTATTAAACTTCATATTTCGACGATTGAAAAGAAGAGTTCCATTTAGGTTTTTGTATTTAACAACGAAAACTTAAAAAATCTAAGCTAACGTTTACGCTACTTAAAATTGGATTTCACTATGTGGGAAACCTTTAGTGGGTGCGCCTCAACAGTAATCGTCATATTGGTGACCTTTTATTACATTAAAGTTTGTATACACATATACATATTATATGCACTGTTAAATACAATATATGTAATATATAGGGTGTCCCGGAACTCTGTGGAACCCTTTTATTTCCGTAACGGATGGTTGTATTCCGTTCTTATTTAATATGCATCTTTATCATACCAATGTACATTTTCAGGAAAAAAATTAATTTTTTACACTGTATATTTTCAAAATGGGGGTCATTTTAAATATTTAAACTAAAATATCTCAAAATCGGAAGATTTCATAAAAATTGTACTACACACAAAAAAGTTGCTAAATTAAATTATCTATCCAACGGTGTAAATTATCTATCCAAAGTGTGTAAGGATCTGACGACAAATGACAGAGTTATCGCGAGTTTTCTAAAAAAGGTTGATTTGGCATAGTAATTCAAGCAAATTGAGACCATTTTAACAGAAAAATTACAATAACTCCCTTATTTGTAATCAGATCCTTACAAACTTGGTACCGTTAGTTAAATAATTTAATTTGGAAACTATTTTGTATCTAATAAAACTTTGGACAAATTTACCGATTTTGAGATATTTGAGTTAGAACATTTAAAATGGTCGCCGTTATGAAAATACACAGTGGAAAAAAAATGTTTTCCTGAGAATATCGTACATTGGTATGATAAAGATTCATACCAAGTATGAACTGAATACAACTATCCGTTACGGAAATAAAAATTACTATGTGAAAAAAAAAACCAAATGGCAGCTAGCGGCTTAACGATGGATTTTAGACCCCTATTTGAATGATATTTTTTTATTGTCTCGATGCAAGGAACAAATATACAAATGGGTTCCAGAGAGTTCCGGGGCGCCCTGTATATATACTGTTAAAAAATAAAAACGTCTCATTCCCGTGATTATCTATAGCAATAATACAGATTAAAGATTACCATTTGCAACTGACAGTTGGAAACCCAACGAGTAATCACTATCCGTTTAGTGACGGAGAAATGTTATTCAATGAGGTTGTTTACCGAAAAAGCATACTTACCCGATGTTGTATTTAATAATAAATATGTTGAAATAGTTCATTATCATCTAACTATATCATCAAATATAGCAAAAGAGAGATTTAATAGTGACATTCATCAAAATATTTGTAAAGCACAAAATAATTGATACTTTTACTTTTAGTGAAATGGTACGAAATTCATGAAGTTGTCAGTTAATGGCACTATAGATTTAGGTATTAAATATAAAAACGATTTCCAATTAAATATTTGAGAAAAGGCCAATTTACTGACTGCAGAACAAGACACACAGTTAAACAAAGGCTTTATATTTTATTCATCAAAGAATTCTACGACCAATGTTCATTGAAGTGCATACCCATTCTTCTTTTTATGATTCTAAAACGGGATAACTTTTTTATGTCTGCATTTGAAATCGTATAGTTTTATAAATTGCTATTAATCAAAACTGCTAGAACTACTAAATTAAAAACATAATGAATGTGTATTGCACCTTTTTGAAAAAGCCTTCATTAGCAAAACATCATATTTTTTTTATTTTTTTAAATTTATACTCACGGTCGAAAAATTTTTACAGAACATCATAATCGAATTCAAGATCGCGAATACAAGATAATAAAAAGCAATAAGATAACTAAACTTAAAATACAATAACAGTAGTAGATGTATAGATTAATAACAAACAGTGAGCAAATTACAAAAATATGACAGGTAAAAATATGACAAAATGTAGTCTGATAAATAATTATGAAAAAACAAAAAAAACTAACAGTTGTACATAATCCTAGACAATAATAATGCGTAACAATACAATAAATAAAAATAATAAATAACAAGCTGAGGGTCTCTCAAAACATGCAAGAATAATTATGTACAATTTCAATCAATTACTATTATTTGAAACGTAAAATTCAATTTTTATTTTTGATATAATATGAAAATGTGGAAACAATAATAAAAAATTTATCAGATTTCATTCTTTCTTAAATAAGCCTTTTTACTGTCACAATACATAAAGTGAAGACAGCACAAATAGTGCCTTTTGTCACGGAATTGTGATGTTATTCATTGGCTGTAAGTTGAGAACAGCTGTTATTTTCAAACTTTCTTTACCCACGATTTCGCCGTTTAACAAAGTTAAAACTTTCGGAGCACATTCTTCCCTTTCATATTTCTTTCTTAACACCGAATTCCACATTTATTCCCTCCTATTCGTAGTTTACGTAGTTTTATGTGCCGCGTCTTAGAGTTTAAATTAAGTTCTGTCCCTTATAATTATGTTTCTGCTTAATTTAGAAATTTAATTAATATCATTTCAATCAAAATCACGATAATATACTATTTTAATCATGGTAAAATATGTAAATACACTGGGTATATGCTAGTAATTTGAAGCAGTATGTCATTATTATTTATATTTATAATTAAATCAAAATAAGAAGACCGTTTAGTAAAATAAAATAAAAGATTAAAAGATTATATGTATTCATAATACAAAATTGAAATTACAGTACAATGAAATATCTTTAATCACAAACACAAATATTTCATTTTATATATTAACTTAAAGTATTTGTGTAAGTAACAACGTGCATATCATACATTAAAGATTTTCGAGTGACTTCTGGTGGGTTGTCCGCCTGGGGAGTAATCGGTTCGGTTGAAGCGCGGGTAAGTAGATTAAATTACCAGTGAATTCAGTAAAAAATTTGGTAATTATATATATTGTAGTATCAAATTTATTCAAAGTGTTCCATTTTTTACTTTCTATATCTATTTTTTTCTTCGGATAGTAACATCTTTAATTTTTATCAACCCCCACCCCCTCGCAAACACAAAAATTTGAATGGATTTTGTTTACTCATGCTTTTGAGTTTTAACGAGAAAAATAGTATGAAATAGTGTTTCCTAAATCAGGGTGGTTAGATAAATCCTATACATCTACACGAAAAGAAATATTTTCAATAGGCTTTATTTAGAAATTGATTGATTTAAAGACATCGAAATCGAAAGATTTGCTTGGTACTTTGTTAAAAGACAGAACGATCGATGTTCATTAACTAACTGAGAGATGTTAATAGTCGCCATCCCAGTAATGGACGAGTAATGACTCAGGTCCAGTCTTGGCGGAGTGTTATCATCACTGTTATGGCCTTTCTTCCATCACCATCATTAATTAAGGCCGCAATAAATTAAAATTAACGCAGCAAAACACGTTAAAACGTTTAGGTTACTGAATTGAATTTTTGTCTTTGTAAAGAGAACACTTTAATGTGAAATATAGTTGTTAGGGTGGATTAATTTAGAATTTATATGACCTTATCTGTTGCTGGTGGCAATTAAAACTACAGTGTACTTCTGTATGTAAAATAATCCTTTAGTTTTGACATGAGATATACCTCCATTAGTATATATGAAATACCAAAATTATTTTGGATTGTTAAAACTATTATTAATTGTAACGGGTATATTTTTTATTTTTACTTTTTATAAGCCATACCCTAGTCATGAAGGAGCTTATATAAACCCAATATCTGTTTGAACTTTAATATTATTTATTTTTAAATTGTTTGCCCATGGACGTTGTCATTGCAATTACTTTAAAGCAGGAATAGACTCAAATGACGACAAACCAAATCATTTCATCGGAGAATTCGTATAACAATTAAATTCGTATGTCTTATTAATAATAACATACTGTATTGTTTTAATTATTTTAAGATGCAATAATTTATAGTTAAATTAATAAGTTTCCAGTTGTTAGCACATTAATGTTTTGCAATCATCAAGTAACCTCTTTATTAGCAATGCAAAGACTCAATAGAACCATAGAAAAACTAACCAGGTACAGAAGATTCACGCAATTCTAATTTCATGTACTCGAAATTTTGTCGTTGAACCGGCCAGATCATAGGAGGGGCTGCGAGCAAAAGCGGCCAAACGACGTTGCCGATCCGACGGCTGCTGGCTGGCTAAGTGCAGGGATAGTTAACGTCGCTTGGCCGATTTTTTTAGATTTAAAAATCTAGTTTTTTGTATGTTTCTCCAGTAATGCAGACAGTAAAGTAAATGCAAATGTCAACCTATGATTAACAAGGAAATGAAAAATCCTTCGTTTAGAAAAAGAAAAGAAGAAGTAATTTTGAAACTTGTGTATCGCTCTTTTTATTGCAGTAATCAGATAGATAGTAAATCTAACATTTGAAGGCTAATTTCAAAGAAAATGTGGTTCAAAGGTTTAATTTGCTTTAAAATACGAATCAAGATTCAGATTTATTATAAAATCAAGTAGGATTATTGGGTATAGTTCACAATATCAGGCTTTGGTAAATCACTTGGATATTGAATAAAACAACCTATAACTACTAAGGTAATGATGATTGTAAATGCAATGATGGTGCAACATTATGAAGTCAAAAAAAAAAAAAAAAAAAAATAAGGGTTACATACTTTTGGACAGCAGAGCCATACGGTAATGATCGAGTTGCTACATCATGACGCCATCACCGAGGTTTGTAACGGCGACATCATTATTGCTCCTGTTTTATTCCAGCAGCACAAAAATGATGGTAATGACAATGTTGTTACCACTGAGGTCTTAACGGCTGTATCATTATTCCTCAAATTGGATTCCAGCAGCACAGGTATGATGGTAAAAACACCGATATTATTCCCCCATTATTGATCGTGTTGTATTTCAGCAGCACAGCTGTTACCACAGAGGCCTGTAACGGCTACACAATTACTGCTCCTGTTGTATTTTAGCTGCACAGCTATGAAGATAATGACACCGTTGTTACGACAGAGGTCTGTAACGGCTACATTATTTTGATCTTGTCATATTCCAGCTGCACAGCTATGAATATAACGACACCTTTGTTACGGTGTTAGGTATGTAATGGCTATGTCATTACTGCTCCTGTTTTATTCCTGCAGCACAGATATGTTACCATTGAAGTCTGTAATGGTCATTACTGTTCTTGTTGTATTCCAGTAGCACAGCTATGAAGATAATGACACCGTTGTTACCACCGAGGTCTGTAACGGCTACGCCATTAGTATTCCTTTTGTATTTTTGCAACACAGATACAAAGATAATGACATGTTTGTTAAAGCCAAGGTTTGTATCGACTACAACATTATTGCTCCTGTTTTATTCCAGCAGCACAACTATGAAGGCAATGAAAATGTCGTTACCACTGAGCTCTTAAAAGCTACACCATTATTGCCCAAATTGGATTCCAGCAGCATAGCTATGAGGGTGACAACACCGTTATCGTTACAAACGGCAACAACGATAATATTATCTCATTATTGATCGTGTTTTATTCCAGCAGCACAGCTATGAAGGTAATGACGCTGTTGTTACCACATAGGTCTGAAATGGCAACATAATTACTGATGCTAATGCATTCCAGCACAACAGTTATGAAGGTAATGACGCTGTTGTTACCACTGAGGTCTGTAATGGCTACATAATTACTGATGCTAATGCATTTCAGCACAACAGATATGAAGGTAATGTCGCTGTTGTTACCACAGAGGTCTGTAATGGCAACATAATTACTGATGCTAATGCATTCCAGCACAACAGTTATGAAGGTAATGACGCTGTTGTTACCACGGAGGTCTGCAATGGCAACATAATTACTGATGCTAATGCATTCCAGCACAACAGTTATGAAGGTAATGACCCTGTTGTTACCACAGAAGTCTGTAATGGTTACATAATTACTGATGCTAATGCATTTCAGCACAACAGATATGAAGGTAATGACGCTGTTGTTACCACGGAGGTCTGTAATGGCAACATAATTACTGATGCTAATGCATTCCAGCACAACAGTTATGAAGGTAATGACGCTGTTGTTACCACTGAGGTCTGTAATGGCTACATAATTACTGATGCTAATGCATTTCAGCACAACAGATATGAAGGTAATGACGCTGTTGTTACCACAGAGGTCTGTAATGGCAACATAATTACTGCTGCTAATGTATTCCAGCAGCACAGTTATGAAGGTAACGACACATCATAACATTTACATCATTTTGATCATGTTATATTCAAGCAGCACAGCTATAAAGGTAATGACACCATTGCTACATCATGACGTCATCATTAAGATTTGTAACGGACACATCATTAATGCTTCAGCACCGGAGACAAGTCCGATGTCTTGTTATATGAAAATGTCAGTATCCTGAAACGTAGCCAATGGTATGTGCTATTTTTGAAGATTGTGAACAAAACCTACCAGGAAAACCTGATTAATAACCTATAAAATTATTTAATAAAGTAATTTACAGACAAAACAAATAGATAAAGAAGAGTGTTATAAATAAAATTTATATTTACTGGTTTAGTACAAATAAATTTGACATTCCAGTAGATAACTTTTTATTGCATTCACTTGAATTGAAGAGTAATTATTATGAGCTTGAAAAATAAGCCTGAGTTCTAAAACGGAAAAATTTTCTTTCGTAATTGGACTTTTCCTTAATCTCCACTTATTTACAATGATGGTAATCACTACTAGACACAGGTTTTCCTACGACGAAAAACATGCTGATAACTTTTAATTGGAGAGAAATACGGTTCCGCGTCACGAGATCCAGATGGTATCTTAATATCGTAAGGCATGGAAGGATACTTTGCTTAGGACACGGATTACAGCTAAGTTACTCTTGCTTTCTTGTAAATCACATCTTGAAAATATACATTTAATAAAATATATCTAAAAAAGACTGATGTGCCAAATATGTTAATCATTATTATTCGTCCATTTTATAATCAGTAACTTTCACGGTGAAGGAAAGATTTTTAAATTTTTTACACGTATTAGCTTGAATTAGGTAGTCGTAGGTGTATCAGTAATTACAAGTAGTTATGCGTTTATGTTCTGGCAGCTTTGAGCCGAAACGCACAGTTGAAAAATGATTAATCAGTCAATAAATTATGTATTGAGAGATCAGTAACGAAAAACGAAACTGATATTGAAACAAAAAAGTCCTTACAAATTATCATTTACAGATAACCATTAAAATAGACAAATATTTCCTTATGATTCTGGTCATAGTTCTGAAGTTCTTGTTGTAAGTTATCCTTGTCTTTAAAGAAAACCCTGTTAACAATGAGAGTTAAACAATTAGCTTACCTACTTTTATTGGTTAGTCAATGCTACTGTCAGTAAAATGAACACACAAAATTTAATTATTAAATAATTGTCTACTTGAGAGCACTTATAGCCGCTATATACAGTTAGATATACGTGGCAGGTACATTTAAGAAAGTTTTTCCTTTCATATAGTTCAAACAAAATAAGTAGATTGTGACTCTAATATGACTTAATTAATTTTTTTGTAACTCTTTAATATTTGTATAGCAGTAAAATAATTATTTATTAAAACCCTGAACCTAAATGTACTTTAAAAATGAATTCCCATATTTATTTTTACTATCGACGCTGAAAAGACGCTGTCACTAAGTAAGTAGGTTGGTTATTTTCTTTGTAAATATCATATAATGTTGGATCCTGTTTCAAAACTCAGTCACACAACGAGACGATGGGCGTCGCGTCGCAGCGAAGGTAGCGGGTCCCAGGCAGTAATGCGACTCTCAATTCTCCAGCTTACCTCCACCGGAGAACATTAAGCCGCTGTATTAGAAGATATCAGTCTTTGGCCGACTTTATACCGGCAATATCCTGTGATTACCTTGCATTGTGCTATCTAATCACCAAACCAGTATTATCATTGACTATGTACACTAACGTGAATAGACCTCTCATCCAATGCATTTAGTTTGAGGCAAAAATTTTGAAGTTCGGGGGACGCCACACCAGAGTCGCTGCCATCGACGTTGTTATTATTCAGCTGAATTTACAGTGCTGCCAAAACATTTTACCAAAACATAAACATAACTTTCAGTTATAAAATGTGTCATCCTTGGTTTAAAAGAGTGGTAATACTGATTTATCTATCATATGTTACGTATACTTCGATGGACGCCGCACGAGATCTCACCGCCTTCAATATGCTTCACACACGCCTATGCTATGAGAAGTCTACTCACGTAGTGTACAAAGTCAATGGTATTATCGTGTGTAATTCCATTGATTAACTGGAGATAAAAGATTCAATCGTAGTTCAATACTATATGGTATATTCTAATTTGTTGCATATAAAAATAAAATGCATGTTCACGCACTTAAACTAATTTAAAAATCGAACGTTTCTTTCAAGAAGCTACAATTTGTATTTTTTGTTCTTAAGCCAAAATACGAAAGAAGTTAATTTGACATAAATATAAGATACAAAATATCAATTTCTTGAAATACAGGGTGAGTTTCTTAAAGTGATCCAATAGCTAACTTTTTTACTGTATATCTGACAGTATACTTCTTTTGGGAAACGCCCTTTATTTTTTTATTTCGCTTTCAGATATGTACTTCACTTTTCAAAATTTCTTGCCATTTTTCCAATATGGCGGCTAACTTTAAAATTATTTCTTATGGAACACCCTACATTTTATGGTGTTTTTTTTAATTCTTATGTAATTTTTAGACTTTTTTATTCTTTGTTATTTTACTCTAAAACTAACGGTTAGGGAGCTAGAGGCAATTAAAGTTCATTTTTAGTTCCATAAGAATAACAAGGGGCAAACTTTATCGACCCATATCTCCGAAACCATTGATTAAAATAAAAGATACTCAAGAATAAAAATTTCTTAAATTGATGTTTTAAGAACATTTCACTCATAAAAATTATCATTCACGCATAAATTAACTTTTTTCCAATACGACTGCCAAAATATTAAATTTTAAAAATTATTTTCGTTTTTATGAAAAATATGTTCTTAAAACATCAATGTAAGACATTTTTATTCTTGAGTATTTTTTATTTTAGTTAATGGTTTCGGAGATATGGGCAGATAAAGTTTGCCCATACTTTGTTACTCTTATGGAACTAAAAATGAACTTTAATTGCCTCTAGCTCCCTAACCGTTAGGTTTAGAGAAAAATGGCAAAGAATAAAAAAGTCTTAAAATTACATGAGAATTTCAAAAATACCATAAAATGTAGGGTGTTCCATGAGAAATTTTAAAGTTGGCCGCCATATTTGAAAAATGGCGGGAAATTTTGAAAAGTGAAATACATATCTGAAAGCGAAATAAAAAAGTAAAGGGGGTCCCCCATAAGAAGTATACTGTCAGATATACAACAAAAAAGTTAGCTATTGGATCACTTTAAGAAACTCACCTTGTATATTTTTGACTTACACGCTAATAAGAAATATATAATGACCTTTTAAGATTTCAACAAATTTTGAGTTGATAATATTATGTTTAAAAGAGCCCACATTTAACTTGCAAGATCCGCGTAAGATACATACTGAGTGTTGTGCTTATCAGCTGACCCATGGGTCTGTTTTCTGCAGTAATCAGAGGCAAAACCAGCAACTTTCTCGTTTGTAGATGAAATACGGCGCCGCATCACGGCATTCTAACTTACTTCTGTAAGACCACACTCTCACTACTGAAAAGGTTTGTTCAACATATTTTTTCATGTAACTTGTTAATGTATGTCCTTTTAAATTAAATATAATTTGTTTTGTGGTAAAAAAGAAACTGTGTTTATAGAACTGATTCCCAAAATGATTTTTATCGTTTTATCGTAGAACTATTACGAGTTAATGTATGATGGAAAATGTCTACCTTGTTTGAAATGTATCAAAACAACATTATCTGTAGACACTAAGCAATGCAACTGATTTTGGGGAATATTTACCTATAACATTTAATTAATATTCTCATACAAAAATTTTTTTCTGCATTTAAGGTGGACTTTCCTATTGATACTACTTGTAGTGAATACGTGATAGGTATTTTTTCAATAGAAGATACAATTTCATTTGTTGCTCTCACCTTAGGTTTACTTACGTGTAAAATGTTTTGTAAAAAATCTACAAAGACTTTATTTCACTAGAACATGTTTTTACACCAGTCTAGCTGTTTGAATTGCTAACTTGGTGAGATGTTTCATTATTTAACAAATAAAAAACAGCCTTTGCACATTTACATCATAGTGTTAGGATAATGAAGTTGAGGAAAGAACTAGAATCATGCTTTTAAACTATATCATGTCTCATTTTTCAATTCAAAATTTATTAGTTTTTCATCAATGCGCTTAGTAAATATTAGTGTAATAAATATGAAAACAAACTGTTTAGCTAGAAGAATATTAAAAAAAAATATCAAATATATTGTACAACAGTTATATGATCTCAAATTTTAACTTATATTTGTTGAAATAGTGAGTTATAATCCTAAGATTTACTAACTCTGTTGTGGCATAAATTTCTTTCTGTTGATTTATCAAATGGCCCACATTTTTATTTATATTTTAATCTTTTTAATAAATACCAAAATTATAAATAACTCAAACTTGTTAAACAGAGTAATCTGCCAAATAATTGGAAAACAACGTTTTTATTAATTTCATAAGAATTTTAGCTCGGCAGACCACACCAAATCCAGCAGACTCTTTACATTTTTTTTAATTAATTTGCTTGGTAACACGTACCAGAAATTAATTATGTTTTATTTGAATAAAATATTTGCATAGTTGATCTTACACAATATAGGTAGCATATAAATCCAGTGACTACACATGCGCTATACATATAGAGTATAATTCAAAGGTGTTACGACACCAAAACAGATAAAAAAAAGGGATTAAAAACCCGTGTTGCGAAATACCATTAGATTTCACTAGAAAATAATATTTTCCAAAAGCACAACAGCAGAGTTAAAAGGAGTATTACTGGACCTGACGTCATCATAATGCTTTGTAATAGTTACTTCACTGTTGTTTCGGTCTCAAACTGCTTTTTCCTTATCGCAACAGTGGAGGTAAAGAGAATATTATTAGATCATTACGTCATCGTCGAGTTTGGTAACAAGGCATCATCAATAAATCAGTCTTGTTGTACTTTGTTGTTTCGTGTTTTTTCAAATTATATTAAAACACTCTGAGGGGTGGTATTAGTATTGTTTAAAATAGTTTTATTCAGTAAATATTTGTTTCTTTATTCAATATCTCTCTTGAATCAAATTTAATGATCTTTTAAACAAAAACTAATTATAAACACAATGCAAACTGCTAGTACAACAATGTTAGCAGCCAAAAATCCTTTATAATAATAGATCTTGATCAGCTACGCAGGGCTACGTAAGTCGGGTAATACAGTCAGGAATCTGAAGGGGAAAGAATGAATTGGATTGGAAAATTTATATTTAGAAGATAGGATTAATCTTCGAAAGTGTAAAAAAAGGATTACAATTTTAATATACTTGTTTTGAAACTGATTATATTGCACAAATTAACTTGCAGTGATAAAATCATCAAAATCTCTTTAAGACAAAAGTTTCAGTAACAAAGTTAGTGGTTTGAAGTTTTATACCAACGTTTCAAGCCCTGAGCTGCCAAGTCTGTGGCAAGTTTGACACCGGACGAACACCTCCGACCTCCGACGCGCCACTCTGCAACAACTAGATGAATATCTCCCACAACTGCGCATTATCCCGCCAAACTTCCCAAAGGCGATACAACATTGCCAACGTTGACATATGGATCAGAGGCTTATGACTATGTGATTCATCAAAGGGTTGTGGTTTTTGTAGTTTTACACTTATGTCCTATGGATTTTTTTTATAAAAAAATCAAAGTATAAAGATAAAACAATAATTTGAATTTAATTAAAAAAATATAATTAATAACAATTATGAAATCAGATGCTAAACGTGGAAGGCGAATCCAAGTGTTACAGATTAAACATGTGGTTCAACAAATTTATGGGAGTGCAGCATACATTAAAACATTCTATAACGAGCCTTTGGCACTTGGATCTTAGTGCAGAGTGCAAATTTGTAATTTTACCAAGCAAATACTACGCCCCCTGATACTTTAATCTAATTACCATGAAATTGGTGTTTGTATTTTGGAATTATTCGAGAGCCCTCAGACTGAAAAATTGTTCTTTATGGCAGCCAAAAATTAAACAGATTGTTGTCTACTGCTCTTCTTTCATCTGTGAGACTTAAAAACTGCTACCTCATATTGACCACATATTTTACGAATCTGAGCATAAGAAAATTACAATAAGATGCCAATAAACAATCTCAAAGATTTAAAACTATAACTGGTGGAGTTGTAGAGTAAATAATATCAAATGGGTCAAATAATAGAAACCTGAACGTGATTCCATATTTTTCAAGTAAAACGACGACTAAGAAAACTTTAATGGGATTAAAATTAAGAAGAATTGCTGGAAGGTCCCATCAGGTTGATGTATACAACTTTCCTAAGGCATACAAAACTCTACTTCAGTATCGGCTGCCATACGCAAGGATTTGATGGGTCTCAGTAAAGCCAGAGTCACTTTAACGTTACATTATCATGATTTTCTCGAAAACAAAAAATTAATGAAATCAAAAGTAGAGAACGAAAAAGAGGCAAAATTTAAGTTTTTCAAGATTTAAATTCAAGAAAAACTTGAATAATTTCATTTTTATTTAAGATATAAGAAGATTGAATTTATTAATTTGTTAATTTGAAATGATTTAATTTGGAGCAATCTTACAACTTTTTCATATAAAACATAATTATTTAATAAGAGTAAATACAGTATAAATAATTATGTATAGAAAGATCTATACATTTCACCTGGATTTAAATCGTTAACAGGCAACGCAAGTTTTATTTAATAGTTATCATTTTGCAAGGCTAATCATGGTTGAAAAAGTATGACATAATGTACGTGTTGATAATAACTACTCTTTTAAATTATTATAAATGTATCAAATTTCTTGTTGAAGTAACGCATTTTTAGTAACAATTTTACTTTATAAGCTTTCATATAGAGAACACAGCACTAGTAAAAGCATTTTATTAATTTTCTTATTGTGTAGCCTTTCGTTGAAAATGGAATTTTTTTACGAAATCCATTGGATATTCTCATATGGGGAACGATCCAAAAACTGTTCTTATTACTGTCAAGCATCGACCTTTTTTAATTGCATTTAGAGTAAAGAAATTGTTTTGATGATATAATTTAATTTCCTTCAATACCTTTATGTCTCCTGTAACAGTAGTTAGTTTTATATTAAGTTCTACCAAACTTGTTAAAGACATATCTGACACTAATCCAAAATGGACAACAATCATTCTTTCCTCATAAAATATACTCTAAATACAATAAGGCAGATTCAAAACTCCAATACACAGGTAAAATCATACTAACAAATAAACATAAAACCATAACTTAAAATAAAAACAGATTTTAGAGACAGTACTAGTCCACTTATTACAAATATAGTAAATTATGACAATTTAGATTTTTAAAAAAAGTTAAAAAAGACTTGGTAGAGTAACCGGCTGTGCCGGGGAGAGATGATTCGTCAAGATACCCCGGTGGAGCGGTGTCTGGAGTGGCTCACACAGACCACACACGCAACCGCGTGTCAGCCGTGACTTCCTCCCAACTCGCACCGCGCTCAGTCAACTACCGTTACCTTTGTACATCCCCCTCATAGGCGTGCGCACGATGGGTGCCATGGGTGCCGCGGCACCCACGGAAGCTCCAGACGGGCCTAAGGGGGGCGCCATTGGCGCAAAAATCACAAGATTTACTTAAATTTTAAGAACTGTACGAAAATATTGATTATGTTTTTAAATATAGTTAAAATATATAGTAAAATGAAAAGTGGTGTTAAGTTACATAATTTATGTTAACAAAATTATTTATTAAAAATCAAAAACTTTAAATTGATCAGTCAGATGTTTTGAGTGTATGAAATTCGGCAAGGAACATGTGCGTGCGAGTGGTGTAGCTCAGCCGTTCCATTTCTCAGAAGGACGGGCAGGAAGTGAACCATTATGTCATATCTGCGTTTGGATTTGTATCAAATATTTTTTATCTTCTTTTATTATTCAAAAGGAACAGGAATAGATATACCTGTCTATAATTCCTCTTTCATTTGAGTTTCTTTCTCAGTTAGTTTCCAGCAGAGGTGGAGTGTAGATGTATGTTTTCGTTAGCGTTTGATGACATCGTGGCATGTAACGAAGAAATGGAAGGTAAGTTTTTGGTTTAATGAAGTTAGATTATTAAAATAAAAGCAATCAATAACGTAGGCTCTTAATAATTATGCTTTCGTTTTCGACCGTCCAAACCCTGCTTCCTGTCGTTTAACTCGTGATAAAACTGACTTTCACACCCAAGCTCATGCGTTGTTGGTACCGTGTTAGTCGTAGACTGGTAGGCCATAAAAAGGTCGATACTGTTCATCAAATGTTTAAAATGAAAAAAAACTATGAATTAGTTAACAAAATTCGTTTTATAAACAAATAATAAATATATTCATAAGAATTTAGTTTATTATGTTCAGCTCTTTCTTCTTTTGTTTTTTACGTTTCCGGTATCCTGCACTACTTAATTTTGTTCACATCTTAAACCAGAACTTAACTCTAAACTCTTAACATAAACAATTTTTAAATATTTGGAGGGACAGGGACGTAGATGTACACAGTACTGTATCTCTTTTGCATACTGACTAAAAATATTGTTATTAAAATATCATAAATGTCTAACAATTAATTGGTAAGCTCCTTTCAACAATACACCTGTGTAGACTGTGTGGGAAAATTTTATCTGAGCTGATCACAGGGCCGTCCGGTATGACGAAGTTCTGATTAAGAGAATTCAAACTTTAATACATCGTCTTAAGACAATGAATAGGCCTACACGGTACGGTAAATATTGAGCATTCGACAATATTCAGTCTTCAATTGCTCAAGTGTACCTGAATTGTTTTAAGTGATTTTTAAGTAATTTTATTTTTAATTTGGAACAAATCCATCTATTTATTTGTGTTGTTAAATCTGCGGCCTTTAATTTCATAGAAAAATTTCAATTTAATGGACGAAATGAAAAGATAATGTGGAGACAACACATTTGTATACGCTAAAAAAATGCGAGTTTCATACTGACTCTTTCAAGGGATCATTGGCCCCCGAAACCGGCAACACAATGAGGTCCCGTGCGGACGCACGGGCCGCTCGCCGCTATATCGTACCGGTGCACCGAAACTGCGATCTTAGTTTTAATCCTCAAAAGGGTTTGCTAATCCCACAACCGAAACTGCGATCCTGGCACAGCGGCCCATCAGCAGGTAGCGGAGGGTCCATCGGGGATTCCAGCGTCCGTGGCTCTAGAATGTTTCGCCGTCCGACGTGTAGCTCAAGTCACTTTTCAACTAATACCAATGAACTGGGATTTCCAAGTTGTACTAAACTCGCACATACCACCCCCTTAAGAGTCATCTTCACCCCTGGGCCAGTAGCCCATTGTTGCGCAGTCGGCAATGTTAACTATACGGCTTTTAATGCAAAACATAGTATTTTATTCCCCTGTTTCAGACGTCGTTTTTCTACAGATTTTGTTTCAACTTGGTAAGTGTTTAGTTGAATAGTTATTTTAGGCCCCTCATACCTCGAAATTTGGAAAATTTAACAAATATTACTAAGGAAAATCGAGTTACTTTGCGACGTCACAGAGAGTAATATTTGTTAAATTTTCAAAATTTCGAGGTATGAGGGACCTAATATAACTATTCAACTAAACACTTACAAAGTTTAAAGAAAATCGGTTGAAAAACGGCGTCCGAAATAGGGAAATCAAACACCGTACCATGTTTTGCATTAAAAGCCGTATAGTTAAAATTGCCGACTGCGCAACAATGGGCTACCGGCCCAGGGGTGAAGATGACTCTTAACCTGGACCAATAAACAAAGACTTTCAGGGTGTACATTCCTTTTTTATTTTCCCCCACAAATATATCAGTCATTCTCAGTTTGAGAGCAAGAGCAGCAGTGTCGTCTTGTACGTACAGTATCGTCAGTATCGTCCCGGGGGCGGCCTCCGTGCCAGGATCGCAGTTTCGGCGTCTGCCTGGGGTCGCCCTTGGGGTAAGGATCGCAGTTTCGGCGTCTACCTGGGTTTTGGATCGCAGTTTCGGTGCGCCCTATCGTACTGTTTGCGTTTGCGACTGTGTTGAATTGTCAGATTTCTACTTGATTAATCAATCATTAATAAAGTCAATTTTATTGTAGGCCTATCTACAATTTTGTCACAATTATGGTTATTTTAAAAGCCTATGGATTTCAACATAAATTTACTAATAGTAATATAATTGGTTTCTTTGGCAATACGCATTGGATAAATAGTTCCTATCTTCCTAATATTATTATAGAATTCTTCAATTAACATCCAAACTAAGAAATTCTTATCTTTGAGTTGGCAATCCAAAAATATGAATTCTAGCTATTCAAGTTTATGTTTTTAACAGCAAATAAGAGCAGTGGGAATGGGACATTTAGGCCTATGGGGCCGGGTTGGTGAGGGGCGGCATGGGGGCGAGAGGGGGCGCCATTTTCATGCTTGGCACCCACAGAGCTCAGACCCTGCGCACGCCTATGATCCCCTTAGGGTGTTAACGACACTATCCTCTACCGTATTACAACGCAATTTCTGAATTTTTAAAGTGTTTTCTAACTGATGACATAGGCCGTGGGATGAATGAATTGAGCAAGCACTGAAAGTTGAACGAAATTTGAGTTTTGATGATTGTTGGGGATATCTACTTGATGAAAAAATCGATGTTGCCATTTTCCAGTGTGGAAACAACACGGGGAACACCCCTTTAAGGAAGTTGCATTAAAGAAAATTTTAAAGATCTTTTAATTTAGAGCAAAAAGCCAAAAATAATCTTTCAAAAGGTCGAATAAGACAAGTTATTGCAGTTTAACATTTTGGGACTATGCTTATAATGCAAAGTTGACTGCATTTAATTTCTGGCTCAGACGCCCATTTAATGTCAGGTTGGTAATTTTTTTTCTTGTCCATAGTTCTCTTGTTTTTAAAGTTAAACAAGATCTTTGAAATTAAGTTAATGGTTTTCTTTAAACTCTTTATTGAACGTCTTCGATTGCTATCCTTATATAATTCGATACATAATGACTTTTAGTCCTAAATAGGACAGTCCACGAAAATTGTTTTAAAAAAACTCAAGCTTTAAAGTCCTGCTTAACAGAGAACGATACGCAAACCCAACCTAAAATGAACGTTTGAGCCAGAAAGGGTCGGCAGCAAACTTTGCATAAAAAACATATTACCGAAATTTCTAATTGGAATAACCATGTATTCGACGATATATTCGACCTTTTGGATCGGGGTTTTTGTGCTTTGATTTCTATATTCAAAGAACTTAAGTTCTTTATATATAGCATAATGATATATAACATTAAGTCCCCCTATTGTGCCTACATCGATTTTTTATCTACTAAATGTTTCCAACAATAATCCAAAGTCAAATTTCGTTAGACTTTCAGTGCATGCTCAATCTGTTTAGCGTCTGGACAAATGGCTTATTCATTCAAATTGACCAGTTCAAATTTATGTTGAAAAATTAATAGAAACTTTCTATTTCCTACTTTTAGATGAATATTGCTATAATCAGCCCGAATCTAGAAATAATACATTTTATTGTTAATTCTATGAGTTTACAACTGGACTTTTGGAAAAAATTTATTTTATAAGAATGGAAAGGGAAAATGTAAAAATTTGGTTCTAAAATAACTTAATTTAATGAGCTACCGAAGTATATTTTGAGCATTGCTTATACAAGGTGTCCCTGAACTCTCTACCGGCCTCTTAGGGCATTATTCCTAACCTAAAGACAACCCAAAATATCATAATAAAAATTTTCCAACTCCATAGTTAACCATAAAGGTACCATTTTAATTTTTTTTAAATTGTTTTTAAACTAAGAATGGTTTGTTTAAATACGTTGTGACTTGGTATACAGGTTTTTTAAGCAAATTTCTAATTTAAGAAATATTTTAAATTCTTTGCAATTGATTTTTTTTAATTGCGGTTGTTTAAAATCTTAAACCTTAGATTGAACACCACATAGTTATCAACATTTATGTTATGATGGTCTTTTTGCATTTTTTAAGCCACATAATTACATAAATTGTGTTACCGTATGTCGGTTTTTATGTAATATAAAGATTTTAAACAGCCACCATTGTGAAAGTATTTATTTACTATTATATTTCTTCAATTAGACCTTTGCCTAAAAAAGTTATGTATCATGTTTCAACCTATTACAATAAAGCGTTCTTAACTTTAAAAACATTATTCTTTTTTCATATTTTATGATATTTTGGCTTGCCTTTAGATCAGGAATAATACCTTAAAAGGTTGGTATATATTTCAGTTACAATCTGCACATAGTTTCTTATTATATATTTGAATATAAAACAATTATTGAAATCTAACTACAGCTTATTGGAAGTAAAATTTGAAGTTTGAGTTAAAATATTTATTTTGGAACTTCTAGTGAGGATATAAGCCCAACTTTTATCGGCACGTTTTTACAATTTGTACTAAAGTTAGTGGTTGCCTTGTTTTGGTTTCCCTAGTAAAGAAAACCATAAAAGTTGATTTAAAAGAACCGATTTGTTGATCATAGCTTAGTTGTTTAAGTTGGATCATTATCTTGTTTATACTTCTTATTCAATATAATATTTCCCAGGGCGTTAATATAAGAAAAGATGAGGACCATTGATTCTGAATTGCGATTGTAATCTTGCATCAAGGGTGCACCCTTATTATTATGTGCAAAAATTAAAAGGAAAAAAACATCTTATGGTAATGAATCACAATTATTTCGTTTTACAGTATTCAAAGTGTTATATTTTATTAGTACTCTCTATAATTTTACATGTGATTAGCAAATATTTGAATTATTTTATTTTATGACGCCTTTCGACAATCATTGTGACATCATCAGATCTCACCATAAATAAAACTAAAAAAGTAAATGTTATTGAATGTGATTATATTTACTTTTACTTGTATTTATGGTGAGATCTGATGATCTCAAAAATTATTGTAAAACGGCCGCCTCGAAATGAAATTTACCTACTAAAATATTACTAAACATACCTAACATTATAGACAGCTCCACATAACATTTTTATAAAAAAGTTACCACCTACTATATAAATTCGTTAAGAAAAATTTAAATGCAATAACTGAGAGTTTAGAATTATTTTTATATTTTTTTAATCTCAGGTTAGAAACTATAACTGAAAATCCTCTTAAAATGCATTAATCGGCTACTGCAGATTTTTCTGGGCGGATGAATTTCATATGATTGATCTGATTATGACAATATACTTGCGGAGAGGACTAATGAAATTAATAAAATCTTTGCTAAAGGAACATAGAAGATGTGTTTAATTACATGTAATCCCATTTTGAATCTCTAATGCGCAAATGTTATGATTAGTTTAAACAATTTAAGTGTGAAACAATAAAATGCCTTTGACTGTTTATTAATGCAGTAGAGAGAGGGACATTATCACTATCTTTTTGGAACAAACGTACTTGTATTCGAATTCCAATCATAATATTTCAATGGCTGTATTGAATTTTAGTTAAAACTAATTACTGATAACAATATGTTGAAACTATTGTATTTTAAAATAATATTTTTTACTAAAATCTATTAACAGTAGACTTTTAGAAATTAACTTATCTGTGAAAAATTTAAACTGATATTTTTCCACGTTAAACATATTTAAAATAATTTACAATCCTGCTTATTCATGGGTGTAATTTCAACACTGTTAATTCATGTTGATGATAATACAAAATTATAATTCAAAGTAAAAAACAGACCGTTGTTTCTGGAGGAACATCCGTCTCCCTACCTCCTTTGAAGTAACGCGTCTTTGTCATCCTATCTATGAAACCTCTCAAACATACGTATTGAAACAACTAGAATACCAAGTGTACTTAGAGAGAGAACAATAGATAGGGGAGCGGTGGATCCAAGTATCTAAATGCTACTTATCGTAGTGGGTATTCTACCCCACTCTGTAACGCTCCCCACGCTGGAGTTTAAGAAGCGGAATACCCAGCATATGGCTATGCATTAGGTGCAATTTGTAGACATCGTGTATATGATGTCTAGTGGGGTTTTTTGTCGATAAACAAAACTTATAACCATCTTCGCTCAATAATGCGGACAATGATTCGCATTTCACATTGGTTTGTAAAGGAACGCCCAATGACGGGACGATCACGTTGTTAACAAATTCCACCTAATGCAATCTTTATTCTGGATATTCCGTTTCTTAAATTTTGCTTATGACTGACACTAAACATTAAAATTTGGTTAGCCCATTTAAATAATACAGAATGCAACCAGTTTTGTAAATAGATTTATAATGGGAAAAGGAATAATGATATTTTATCAGAATTTAATTTGCACAATTCTATTAATCAGACTTTGAAACCTAACATGGTAAATAATTTTACACGTTAAAATACACACCAGTTTCCACAAAACTTGAATTTGTTCGCTATTGATTTATGATTTAATTACAAAAAAATATATATAAGCAATGGTATTCATAAAAATCAAGCTATCAGAAAGCTAGTTTATTCATACAACTGATTTTCTTAATTTACTTTATAACATTATATAAAATTTTAGAAGACTTCATGAAATTTTCTTCATAAGTTTATTCATCGTAACGGTGGTCATAGAGTACACTGGTAGGTGAATACTCAGTGTTCTTTCACTGCTATATACTGTTAATTACCCGCAGAAGGCTTTAAAAATGTAACAACTGTTGTAATAAAAACACCAAATTCAATTTTAAGTAACACTGTAAATTTGGTCCATATAAGTAACCTATAACCATGCGTATAAGTAACTTAAGAGGTACTTAGGTTTTAGTATTCTGAGTCTCACAAATACAAATAAAATAAATTTTAAATCGGCCTGCAGTGTTATAGGGATGTGATTCAGATAAGTATAATTGAAGATAAACTTTCAACTTAAATATTTGCCTCCTTTTAACACTCAACTTGTAAGGTACATCATTTTACGGTAAAAATACCATTAATAGATTATGTAAATTCTGTTATAAATTTCTGTCACATTCATGCATTTCAATTGCAAGATATTAATGAATAAAACTGTCAATCAGAGAATCGACAAAATTAATGTATTGTGATGTTAAAAAAATTTTAAATGTGCTAAGGAAAAAACAGAAGAACGTCTCAGTGAAAAGATTACACACATCAAAGATATTTTCCAACGCTATTACACTAGTGTCTTTATAAACATACTATTATAAACGCTAACAGTTCTGCCAAGTCACGAAGTTTAGAAAGTCGCACAACTCTACATCGAAATTCTCGATCTGAGGTTCCGGCTTTAGGCAGATAATCTTGATACACAACTTCTCTCGCGTTCACAACACTTTGCTCTTAAAAACAGACATCCATTGTGGCGGGATTACTTGGTGGCTTTAGTGTTTATATTTGTTGAAAGTGTTGATGATAAAGTAAAATTTTAATTATACTTTATTAAAAAAAATGTTCTTTGAAATTTATGTAATATATTAGTTTGATAATTAAAACATATTTTATTTTCATATTTAATAAATGGTTATCATTATTGCTTTTATTTTATTTCGTTTATTTTATACTGTAACTAAAACTACACTTGTAAAAAACTATAACGTTCTCGTAAAGTAAGTTTATTGACGCCGCGAAAGATTTCATATACATTAAAAACCCGTTTTTTACAAATAAAATACAACCACATTTTTCCATTTTGTTTCGCACCTTAAATTGCCAGTGTTTTCATTTTGGTGTCATCGTGTTTGACTTGTAGATAACATTTTTTCAAATTAGTTCAAAAATGTTCGTTAAGCTGAAAAGTAAAAAAGTGTTAATAATTTTTCACTAAATATATGTTTTTACTATTATTGAGGTTTGATAGACTACATAAGTGACATAAACATAAAACAGTACACAAAACAACGAAACAAAGTCTATTTAATCGTTAGTTTCAGATTGAATATTCCTTATAAGGTAATCAGATTTGCTGTGTAAAATTAAAATTCTTCCAATCTAGGCAAGGCTTTAGGTTATTTCCAATGCGCGCACTCTTGAGATTTACATAAGATCTTCTACACATTATATTTTTGTATATTTCAACGTCTGAGTGCATAATTTTTTTTAAGTCATAGTCATTTTAATTTAATTAAATTTTTATTTTTTAACAATAATTATAAACATAATTCTAAATATAGAAAAATGAATAAATACATGAATTTTACTTGTACATAATGATACCACCAAGCACAAGATAGGATGCATAATCTAATGATGTTCCAGTCTGATTTCAAAGAGGGGAGGCCAATGCGAATTGGACCGCATATGAAAGGCTCAGTGGCTGCTCGTCCTTTTGAATTATAAATACCACTTCAACCATACTCATATTATTAACATAATCCTTTCAGTAAACTCACATGCCGAAATTAGTCGGAATCAGATTACAAAACTCTACTCTATTAGCAGAACTATATGCATACGAGTAAGTAAATAAACGAGTAATAGAAATTACTTAAATTTAAATGTAATACTCATATTTTACTATTGTTTTTAAAGTATATTTATTTATTTAAATGTTATAATACTCTTAAAACCCCCACTTACATCACCGCAGTGTATACAATTCAAAACTTTCCTGTTGGAAAACAATTCCTCTACTTCACTTAATCACCGATAAATCCCCACAAAAAAATAAAAATAAATAAATTTAACAACATTAACTGTCTCTTAGGTAATAAAAACGAAGAAACAGAACTTATTATACAGATCCGTATTTACATGTGAATATTTGGATGAATTTATAATTCAAAAGAATAAGTCTTGAAATGATTATTGTCCAACGAGAATTGGAGAAAACTTGGATTCTTTTTAACATTGAATAAAAGACTCGAAATCTCTGTAAAAAACAATCTAAGGCCAGTTATATATCTCATAGAATTGTTGCTTTTAACCATTTATTTTCTGTTAGGTTAAGCAATTTTTTCGTCCAGAAGGAAAAACATTTAACGAAATTTTAACTATTTTAACCGGAATAAAATAAGATGACAATAAAATCATTATAAATATTTCGTGTAAAATCCTTTAGTGTAGTCATGCGCTTGAAAACTAAATTTTTGCTATCCTTACCAATCACACGATGTCAAATTATTTCACTACATGTTCTTATCATCCTTGCAAATATTGTAGTTTTTGTATATTTATTAATTAATTTTTAATCAGTTGTTTTATCTTTAAATTGCTCGCCGATAAAATTTAACTGAACAAAAAATATTAACTTATGTTAAATCTAATCTAAACAAATTTATTCACAATAATTAAATTCTGCTTGTATCTTGTAACTTGAAATTTGCCTTACCTCAAGTTTGGAAATAAATAGACAACGAATCAAATTTGACATTTATCAATCCTAGGAATTAAATATAATGTAATTTTATAATCATAAGTAAAAACTAAAACTCGATTACATGCATATGGTATAATATAACGAATTCAAAGAACACAGAATAAATCAATAGTGATCAGGAGCACCCAACTTATGCATTGTATTCCTTAATGTTATCAAGACAGCGAAAACTTCTACATAAATTTCATTAACAATTATAAATTGAATAATAGGTGTAGTAAATTTAAAATTATTTGAGCCCTACGTTTTAAAATTAAACAAACGTGTTTGTTTATGGATCCAGGCCTAAATGTAATCCAAACGCGTGCGACGCAAGATCCAAGGACATTAAGGTGGCCAGTGGCTGGATCAGATATCGAGTTAAAACTTACACGGTACAAGTTACATCGCGGATCTTGGCTCGGATATCGGACAAAGTCTTTGAGCCTCCTTCTAGTGTGAGTATAATTTAGTTAAAGTTAAAAACATAATAACGTTAAAAACAAAATATTCCAAACTACTCTTTGAAAACAAATAACCACCAAATAATAATGATAATAATAATAAGCCACCCAACAATAATACGGCAATAATAATAAGAACATTCCAGTAACATAAATTCGTGTGAAGAATTGGAAAGGATAAATATACCCATTGACTAAATAATATCGTTGGTTTAATAGTTAATGGTTTAACCAATATGCCATATGCAGTAATTTGAACAATAATCATTTAAAAAACAATCATCTTATAAGTTCAAAACTAATAATGATATGGCCATGAGGTTACTTTCTTATTAAATGATAACTAAAGTTTTTAAAGTTATTAAAGCTTTAAAGTTTTTTTACCTAAAATTTAAAGGTGCTCAGTAGTAGTGCAAAAGTAAGGCTGCTGGCTCACTTCAAGGTCACCTGAGCGATGACGTCATCGAGGTCAATGACCCCACCGATGACGTCATTGATGACGTCATCGATGACGCAATCGATGACGTCATCACTAATGACGTCACATCCATGACGTCACACCCATGATGTCACAGAAATGACGTGCGGATGACGTCATCACCCCTTACGTCACCAAAATGACGTCATCGATGTCACAAAGGTCAAGGTCACGCTGAAACCTAAAATTTTTCGGCACTTTTGCGGTTTCTCGCACTACGCTCCGAGTTTTAGTCCGGTTCCCATGACCTTGACGACTTGGAGCGAATTTGCGATGAGAAACAGCAAAAGTGCCGAGGAAACTTGAAGTTTGCAACGTGACTCTGCCTAAACCGTCATGTGACACCGCTCGGGTGACCTTGAACTAGCCCAGCTGCCTTACTTTAGACCAGTACTACAACCGCGATGTGCACCCTATGACAGACACCGAGCGACTGACTGTCCGGCCCCGCGCACTCTAGGTATATGGGAAGTGGTGGGGGAAATTGTGATAACCTTGGGAAACTTGAAAATGTCAAGCCGGGTAGCACCGTTTCGGTGCTACCTTAAAGTTACATGCTAAAGTGTGATGACCTTGAGTTAAAACATAGAAATACTACAAGTTGATACCGTCCCAGAGTTAAAGTGTGATGACCTTGAGTCAAAACACAGAAATAATACAAGTTGATGCAGTCTCAGAGTTAAAGTGTGGTGACCTTGAGCTAAAATACTGAAGTACTACAAGTCGATATTGCCCCAGAGTAAAAGTGTGATGACCTTGAGTCAAAACATAGAAATACTACAAGTTGATACCATCCCAGAGTTTAAGTGAGATGACCTTGAGTCAAAACACAGAAATAATACAAGTTGATGCAGTCCCAGAGTTAAAGTGTGATGACCTTGAAGTTGTAGAAGTGTGGTGACTTTGAACTACCCCAAATTGTCAGGAATTGGAGTAGCAACCGCGATGTGCACCCTACGACGGACACCGAGCGACTGACTGTCCAGCCCTGCGCACTCTAGGTATATGGGAAGTGGTGGGGGAAATCTCAAGGTCATCCAAATTGGGTTTTAAAAAAATAAGAAACTCTAAACCTCATGCTCCTCTTCTTCCCTTTCCACCTCATTTGTAGTATATATGGTTGACGATGGTAAATTTGACAAATACTCCAGTGATTGTTGATCGTCTTGCTGCAGTATAACTTCAGACCAATCATAATCTAAAGTGACCTTGAGCTTTATTCCCGGGTTGTCGAGGAGAATAGACTTCATCCAATCGCAGATGGTTTCTAAATAATGCACGTTGTCGATTGTCAATTTCCAATTCGTATTGGGTACATCTTCGGTGGAAGACATGGCATTGCAAGCAGGTGTGTCCGCCATGGTTGTTGGAGGAGGAATGATGCTTGGTGCAGCGAGCAATGCTGGTATTACAGAGTAGTGGGGGAAATTTCAAGGTCATCCAAATGGAGTTTTTTAAAAAAAGGAAACTTTTTCTATTTACTTATAACATAACCACTTAAAACTAAAAGGATTGGGATCAACAGTACGTTTAATCACCATATTCGTTATATTCTTCCTGTTTCTCAGTTTTCACCTCCGCCCGGATAGTACCTCCACTCTTTAGCTCCTTTTCGGCTTCTTCTAGTTGCTGGGTAATCGCCATCTGACATTGAAGTTCAAAATCATCACGCGGCACAGATCCGCAAATATCCATCTGAGCCAACCAGAGCTGCCTGAGGTTCTTTTCCTTTTCCTCGACAGCTTCGACGGCTGCATGTAATTCCTTTTCTGTAATAGAGGAGTCCCACAATTGTTGATCATCGGTTTTGTTGACAACCTCCTTTTCAGACTCCTTGTACAAATTGTTCAGCTCCTGCTGAGTCTTAATGGTTACCTCCTCGTAACTAGCACAACTTACATTGAGAGACATCTTGATGTTGTACGGTTGACCGTTGGAGTTGAAATGAGGCTGAGGCACAGCGCTTGGGGGTACTATGAAAAAGTGGTGGGGGAAGTTTCAAGGTCATCCAAATTGTGTTTTAAAAAATCCTATCTTGTTACTGAGCACATATGTCAGTAACAAGATAGGTGTTTTTTTCTCTTTTACATCTTTAATATAACAAATAAATAAACATATTCTACAATGGTAAGAAGAAGGAAGACAACTGCTAGTCAGCTGAAATAATCCAAAGTCTGGCTCGCTTCAGTCTTCATGGACGCCGGTGATGAAGTCGCTGGAGAAGAGTAATGTTCAGACTCTTCTTTTGGGTGTCGGAGATTGCGTATATTGCAAGCGTAGACTTGCACATTTATACGGTAGCCTCGCGCCACCATCAGCTGCAACTCCTTGTACAAGTCGTTCAGCTCCTGCTGAGTCTTAATGGTTACCTCCTCGTAACTAGCACAACTTACATTGAGAGACATCTTGATGTTGTACGGTTGACCGTCGGAGTTGAAATGAAGCTGAGGCGCAGCGCTTGGGGGTACTATAAAAAGTGGTGGGGGTTTTTGCATCGAAGCAGGTTTAACCTTTAGCTTGGTGGTGGGGGTAACTGTGAAATGCAAAGGTCAAAGGTCAAGGTCACCCGCGAAGTTTAAAAAAAAAATGCAACATATCAATATGTGACAAACTTCACATATTGATATGTTGCATTTTTTGTCTTTTATGGTTTATTTATTTATAAAACATTACAATAACATATGTACAACAGTAAAATTAAAATCTAACACTGCTGCTTGTCGGCGATGTGGATGGTCAACTCGGTGGAATTGCTACCCGTGCAACCGTGGGAAACCAGGTAGAGACAGCCGGGTTGGATGGAGCGCAGATCCTCGTTCTGGAGGAGATGGACGAACCGTTTCGGCAGGTAGACTTGGAACTTGGGCTCATCCCCCGGAGTGAACGGTGCCTCGCTAAGACTGCAGCAAATGGCCTCTCCAACTGAAGTCTCCATCTTCTTCATGGCGTGGATAATGTAGTGCTTCTCGTCTTTAAGTTCGGAACACTTCTTGACGGGTAGTATGGTAGATTTGGAGTGAGCATTGAACTGCTCAACCAAAGTTTGCAGGAACTGGTGAGATGCCATGGTTGAGTTAAAGATTGTCTTCTTCTTCGTCTTCTTGCTGGGAGATGTTGTCGTCTCGGAATCTCGAGTAATACTCATGCCAGGTCCCGGTCTGCTCCTCACTTATATAACCCCCGTCACCCCCACCACTCCCCACTTCCCCACTTTGAAGGTAAGATGCGAGTTTATAGGCGTTTTTTAAAGCGCAATGTCTATCTTTTTCATGTTCTGGACTTTTAGTACAAATACAAACATTTTCCATCGTATACTTGTAGTTTTTATCCAAGTCCACATCATTAACCGGAACATGAGTAAATTCTTCGATCCATTTCTTCTTTTCCAGTCCTTTTGTATAAATATTGGTAAACCTGTTTGAAAACTGATGCATGATGTTATATAAGTCCGTGTAACTTGCAAAACCATCATACCAATCGATATGATGGAAATATTTTGAAATCCACCTGTTGGTAGTAGCGGCTTTGCTAGTTAATGATGAATAAGAACATGGTGGTTTGAACAAAAATGTATATGGAACACTTGTATTGATATCGAAAAACACAAGTTCTTTTATGATAAATCTATCATCATTACCCCGAAACGCTTGGAACTCAATTATACCAGGTTTGGACTTTACTTGTTCTTCTTCCTTGTCCATTGCGAAGATCACTCGTCTGCTCATGACGAAGTCCAAAGGTCAACTGATTTCCACACCACGGTAGGTACGACTTTTATACCTGGCCGTACAGTTGTTGGCGCGTTGGTGTATATTTAACGTGGGCACCGTCCCCGGTAGGCCTAACCCCACAAAGTGTTTGATATTGTTTTAAAAACCAACCATTGTCATCTAAGTTTCCATCTTTACATTCTCCTTGTTTTCATTTTCATCACTAACACTTGATTCTTCTCCTCCTTCTTCCTCTTCTTCCTGTTTTACTGATTTCTTATGTAGTTGAGCGTATTTTTCCAACTGTCTCCACATTTGTACTTCATGAGGAACCCTATTAAATATAGAAGTATCCACAGGTCCGTACAATATAGGTGCGTCCGGTTGTTTGTCCAAAGTGTCTTCCAAATAATCTTTAATAATAGAACTTGAAAACACTAGTTGTCTCAAGTATCTTGTTATTGGTTCAGTTGCACAGGTTAGAATAAAAAACTCTTCTCGATTAAGTTGAATCTTGTTATCATGTCTTGTTGTGTCTCTAAACCGCAATTGATGGTCACCACGATTCTTTATAATATCAATTTCCACATTTGAATCCAAAAGTCCTACTCTTGTCTTTCTTCCATACATGTTACTAGTTAAATAGCATTCTAGCAGATGCAAGTGCTTCATAAAAAAATTCCCAAGCACTATCGGTGAACAAAATCATTTTGGGTCCATGAGTCAAAATTACAGTAGGTGAATAATCCGTCGATTTCATAACACCGATTAAAACACTTTTGTCCAAACTGGATGAGATTGGATAAAATATTCGCAAGAATACCTCACTCAATATGTTAGGAGAAATATTATCTTCAGTATCCCTTTTCTTCTTCTGTGCATTCTTTCTTCTTTTACCTTTTTCCTCAACATTATTACTGCCGTGGAGTTGTCCGCAAGCGTTGTGTTCATCTCCCTCCGGTTGACCTTGAAGATCTAAAAAGTCGGATATCTCCTTCTCAATATCTACTACATTTTCTTGTGTACCACTAGGAGAAGCCATATTGAATAAGATGCTACCCATACAAGAACAGGCAACAAACTGATGAGGAGCGACCTGAACACTCTGCTTTTATACTCGCGGAATGCATTGGAATGTAACAAAACCGGTTTTTTACAATACATTTTTAACAATTAAAGTTAAAGGTGTGTATGTTACGATTTTATCATGTAGAATTAAACAGTATGCAGTTGTATTAGCCGATATAGGCGCGTTGAATTCCATTTCTATTTTTATATCTACACTTGATGATTTTACCGATTCATTTTGTTTAGAACAATCGATTACAACTATAGGGTAACCATCTAAGTATTTTTCTGGTGATAGTAAAGGTGCATTCGTTTTACCATAATATGAACTTTGGAATCTTGCATACATATCGTACAATATGCTGTACTTTTTATTAGCGAATGACACATTTAAATTATCGTATGGAAAAAATTGTGAATTTAAATAAACTTTAATATTTTTCAAGTTGCAATGATCAAATTGGCCTGCATGTTTGGTGATGGTGTCTCTTCTGCCTGTTTGTAAACCAAATATAATATACCTGGCTCGTTCCACATAATTAGATGTTTTAACTGTCCAAGTGTGTCGATCCGTAGTTGGCAAGCTGGGATGTTCATGAAATTCCCAACTTCTAAAAGGAATTACAATATCACGATCAGCCTTTAACTTTCTTAATAGTAGCATTCTATGCTCGTCAGCTAATTTTACATGTGGAACTCTCCATACAATTTTGTCTAATGTTAATTTCCATTCTAAAGTTGCATCTGTTGTACCGTCTGGAGCTTTAATAATATCTTTATCGTTTGAAGATCTCAACAAAACTAATTCTTGTTTAACGTTTAATATTATTTTCCTATAATCTTCAGCAAAACCAAGCAACAAACGTAACGGAATATGAAAATCAAAATTTCCATTTGTATCTGGAGTGATTGTGTCTTTTGCAGGTAAAACCCATCCTGCAGGTTGTATTAAATTGGTTTCATTAGGTGATATAGATGTTAATCCCTTTAAAGTTGTTGCAATACCTACTTTTTTAGTAGAATCAACTGTTACACCTGATATTTCATATCTAATTTCATCAAACAGGAAAGCCATGGGATTATTTATAAATGGAACTGTTGTACCAGTAGTAGTACCGTCCTTTTTAGTAACTTTTCCTTCAATATACAAGTAACTTTCACATGGTAGTGTGTAAATGTCTTGATTTTGTATGGGAATACGAATTTCATCGTTATTGTTTAATTTTGATGAAGTGTAAGGGTTGTGGGTGTGATATTCTTTTTCCCATAGGGTTTCGTCGAATGTTGGACCCTGAGCTATATCCAGTATATCCATTATCGGTTACTTTTAATCCAATTCTCTCTAAGAAACGAATGTTCTCGCGTGTTAACTCCTCCACAGCTGAAGAGCTACTAATGCGGATTCCCGTAGGTTGTTCGCTTTTAAATGTTAAACCCATGGTTTTGTATTAAAGTGTTGATTTTAAATGTAATCTAACCGTAATAGGCTCTTCTCGGAAATCTATCAAGTTACCGTCTTGATCCAATACGTTCAACACGATGTCTGAAATGAAAGTGGTGTTCAAAGGTAGATATACCAGGTTTTGCGGCTTTTCAACAATTTTAAATCCAGGTGGTACACTGGGGTAAAAAGTATGTATTATATGAGTATTTGCTCCATCTCTGTAAGCTCCTTGTATAATATTACAAGTTATGTCTATACTATTGACTTTTAATATTGTTACAGTTTGTTTACCGGAATGTGTTTTATTTGGTTCTAAAATCGCTCCATCTTTGGGAAATCCTAATAAATCACCAATTGAGTCTGACTTACTGAAATCTATATAATATTTTGAAGTAAGCTCAGCTTTCATTGTATTGTTATTACCTTTTAGCGTTATATTGTCTTTTCCCATTTTATTTTGCAAAAATTCATTAATATGATCAATTTCATAAGAACCTGTGGGTAGAGTGCAAACTTCCAAGTCTGTAAACTTCCCACTGGCATCTTTTCCTTTATAATAATGTAATAAGTTATTTTTACCTTCCGTAACATTGGGAATAGAGTTGTAAGTTGTAAAATCCAACAGTGCTGCCTCCCAAAATCTTCCTTTTTGCAAGCGTAACGCTGGAAAAAGGATACTTCGTAAAGTGGACGATTTTCCTGTTAATGATACCGTATAGGAAGACATCTCAATAGTGACTGATACTTTTAGCTAGGAATTCCAAACATAAATGGCCGCATATTGAAGTATTATCAGGTTGTTCTCTTTTATAGTTGTAATATATGTTTTTAGCAGATTTAAAGTAATGTTCAAGTTCTTTAGGTGGTGGCAAATTTCCAAAACTATCAAAATAATATACATTACTATTTAGTTTCTTATAACACACCCAATGGGTGCCGGACCCTTCAGTATTATCCAAATTTACGATTCCAGTCTCATTTTTCCATATTTTCTTTGGTAAACTGTCTTTCATAAATACTCCGCGGAAAAATGGTATTTTTAAACAGGAAATATATTTAAATAATTCAACATTAGTCAACGCTTTATGTGGTATAACCAATTGATTTCTTTTATTTAATATGCACGATACGGTCTTAGGTATAGACCAGCCCCGTTTTTTACCATTGACCATATTGTCGGTTTTTTATTATTTTTCCTCGGAGAACGTCTTTTTAGTCTAATATTACCACCATGTTTTCTCTTGGTTGATCCTTTTTTATTCTTACCCCTCCTTTTTCCACCTCCTACCGCTGTTTTAGCCTTCATACCTGCTGTTACCGCTAAAGCTGCTGCTTTTTCCGCAATACTAGCGTCACTAGACTTTACTCGTTGCCAAGCTATATTCGCTAGCTTTTTATCAGCGATTGACCTATTTTTTGAATCGGTAAACGTGGAATATGCGATATCGTGTTCTTTACAAGCCTGATCTAACTTATTTATGCCTGGATCACCTCTTTCCAGTCGTTTTTTCAATTTAGTTCCTGGTCCGCAATACTGATAACCTCCCGGTATGTGAAATTCGTATGGTAAAGCGTCTATTGCTCTGTTTATGATAGATCCTACTGGAATACGATTTAAAGCTTTACTTAACAGAGAAACCGCTGTGGACGTGATACCACCTCCTTTCCGTATAGTGTCTCGATATGGACTGGTGTAATGAAACGCCATGATTGTCTTTTATATTCGAAAAGCGTAACCCATGTGTTACCTCTATGACAGGTTGCACATAAATGATGTAATATATGGTGTTATTTAATTAAATATCAAAATCACCCCAATCTGATGATCTAAACTTTTGTGTGTTATGATTAAAAAAATATTTATAAAGAATTTCTTGTTTAATCCATGTATTTCTCATTTTTTCGTCAATAGGTTTATGTTGTCCTGCTGCAATATAATTATGCATATCAAATAATAAATTACCTATTACTTTAACAAGAAAATTAACAGTTACAGCGTTATTGGCATAATCAGGGTCTGCAACATTTGTTAATCGTTTGTTATCACAATTCCACCATTTTTTTCCAGTTGGCTCTAATTGTATTATCTGTTCATAAGTAACAGCATCACCAGGCTTTTCACCAATACCTAAATTTGTCAATAACTTTCCTTTACCATCCCAAACATAATTGTTTTCTTCAAGCAAAGTAAACTTTTTATTTCCTTGTACAAATACATCTCCTTGACGTGTTACTACTTGGTTTTGTTTCACAAAACCGGAGGTTTCTTGTTTTAAAGTTTCCTTCATTTGACCCACCGTTGCACCATCTGATGGTGCAAAACCATCTTTTACATTCGCTAAACAATTACCAAGACAGTCAATAACTCCTACATCACGTGTAATACAATGATCTTTGATGTATTTTAAATTTACAGCATCATTTTCATTTTTTGGATAACCTATATCGTTAATAACAAATTTATAAAAAGAAAACCCATCTTTTGTCTTTTCAGGTATTATAGAATGTAAATAGCGTCTATTTATGCTGTCTTTTTCATCTACAGGGTCTGCTACGTTAGATATACGTCGATTTTCAGCATTATACGTTTTTCCATCGAATTTTAACGTATTTTTCAATTCCGATGATAAATAACCTCTGTTTATTGCATCAGCGTTTTGATTTGGCTTACCGACGTTGGAAATTCTATGATTACCCGCGTTATATGTGTTTTTGTCTAGTTTCAGTGTTGGTAATATCTCTTTTTTTAATACTTTTAAATTTATTGCATCATTTTCATCTGTGGGATCATTAATGTTTTTTAACCGTTTATTACTAATATCATAATCTCCATCAGGTGTTTGTGGTAAGCCAGCACCTCTTTTTAAAGTATTAAAGTAATATAATCCATCCGAGGAATATCGTCCGAACTTGTCAACACTCATGGTGCAACTGAATAACATTCTAGAGTGTAACCCATTTTTATAATATTAGTCTCGATTTCTAACCCGTATCAGTTTTTATACAAATTCTTAGTCTTTATCAGTTACATTTTCATCGCTCCCGGGACATTTAAAATATTTAAAATTTCCACTAACTAATGCTCCGTCTGATTCATTTCGAAACACATGATTTTTATGAATAAATTGTTCACCAGACAATTTTCTAAATCCGCTAAATGAATTTGGATCTGCAATTAATATATTTTGATAATCATTTACATCCATTAATTTAAATCTTTGCTTATTATAAATAAACTCTTTATTTGCACTGTCATATTGTAATGTTTGTCCTACAGTTGCAGCATCATTTGGATCTCTTCCATTATGCAAGTTTTTTATTACTTTATTTTTACATGTAAAAAATCTAAAAGAATGATCTGGATCTAGATGTACGGTTTGTGATAAAGCAGCTGCATCATGTTTTTCATAACCCCATCCCATATTTGATAACCCTTTACCCATGCAATCCCAAGCATTATTTTTGTATGTTAATAAATTAAATTTTTCATTACCTTGAACAAATTCATCCCCTTGCTTTGATACTACTTGATCTTGTTTTACAAAAGAGGTTGTTTCTTGTTTTAAGGTTTCCATCATTTGACCCACTGTTGCACCATCTGATGGTGCCGAACCATCTTTAACATTCGCTAAACAATTACCTAGACAATCAATAACTCCTACATCACGTGTAATACAATGATCTTTTATATATTTTAAATTTACAGCATCATTTTCATTTTTCGGATAACCTATATCGTTAATAACAAATTTATAAAAAGAAAAACCATCTTTTGTCTTTTCAGGTATTAATGAATGTAAATAGCGTCTATTTACGCTGTCTTTTGCATCTTTAGGATCATCTACGTTGGATATACGTTTATTTTCAGCAGTATACGTTTTTCCATTGAATTTTAGCGTATTTTTTAATTCTGATGATAAATAACCTTTGTTTATTGCATCAGCGTTTTGATTTGGCTTACCAACATTGACAATTCTATGATTACCTGCGTCATATGTGTTTTTCTGTAGTCTTAATGTTGGTGATATATTTTCTTTTAATACTTTTAAATTTATTGCATCGTTTTCATCTGTGGGATCTTTTATGTTTTTTAACCTTTTATTAGTTATATCATAATCTCCATCAGGTGTTTGTGGTAAACCAGCACCTCTTTTTAAATTATTTGCGTAATATAACCCATCCGAGGAGTAACGTCCGAACTTGTCGACACTCATGGTGCAACTGAATAGTAATCTAGGGAGTAACGCATTTTTATGAGATTACCCCACGGTTTCGGAGTTCATCCACTAAAGCCACCCATTCGTTTTCCAATCCAGTATGACCCGCTTCTTTAGCTTCATGTATTAGTTTCATTCTATCCACCAATTTATTGATATTATTGTAATAAATCACATTTGTGTTATATAGTTTCTTCATTAAACCTGTACCTGTAACAGATTTGTTTCTTTTTCTTGGTTCTGGAGCACTTATATCCAAAGTGGATGACACAAACCTTCGTTTTACAGGTTTTCTTGGCATTATCGGCATTGGTTGTCTTCTCGTTGTTGGTATTAACTTGGATACAAATACTCTATATTTTAAAGACCTAGATCTAAAAACTGGCTGGTCAGCTAAATACTTCCTCCTGTATGCATTGGTGTGTTCCAAAATCTGTTTATATGCTTCCATATCTTCTTCTTTAACTAACAATTCTAAAGGCTTTTTTTCAAATAATAATTCAAATAATCCTCTTGTGCCCTTATATCTTTGATTACCAACAATAATATTATCATCTTCATCAATGTTTACCGGGCTATTACCAACCATTAAACCTTCTTCTGTTAATCTTACTCCATAACTATGGTAGTTTTTATTAGGATTTATTCCAGCTAACATTTTTATCATGTATTTCCTTCCTAAAGGTCCTTTGTTATGAATGTTTTCACCCAACAAGCTTATGTTTGACGGACCTTCCCTTGCTTCTTCTTCTTTTTCCTCTTCACTAGCAGTTGATACATCTTCATGTCCTCTTTTAGCTTTTACTTCATATAATTCTCTTATACCACTATAGTCTGGTGATTCTAGCTCTCTTTCAGGTTCTTCACCGGTAAAACCACTATATGTAGAGGATTCCAGGTCTTCATCACTAAAATCTTCTGATTTTATATTTTCTCTTTCAAACTTTGTAATAGGTGCAATTGCATCTCCTTCCAAAACGGGTTTAGCAAATTTTTTGTTTAATTGTTTCAAGGGTTCAGTAATAGGTTTAAAAGTAGATTCAAGAAATTTCTCCCTTTCGCTAATACCTAATTTTAATGCTCTGTTTTTATCCCGAATAGAATCACTAAGTGATTTTATTTCCTTTATTAACTTTTCTTGGTTAACCATGTTTGTAGCAAGACGTGTTGTACAACAATGAATGTTTTACATCATGATCAGTGTATTAGTATAAATTTATCAAATCCTATCCTGTATCGACCATTGTTTAGCGGTTGTTCCTTTATAATTGTTAAAAACCCATACTTTTCAGCCCAAGCCTTTCCACACAACTCTTTAAATCGTTCGAATGGCATATCCGCACTTACATGGTCATAATATATGTGTTTTAGGTTGGTTTCATCCTGTTTAAATACAATTAACATGTTTGCATTGTCTCTAATGATCTGTTTCGGTATTTTGCTGTAAGTTTGACCAATATAAATGCTATCTATGTTGTTATGTCGACCCATGGCGAAGTAATTCCTTATTGTATTTTGATTTTCACAAGATACATCGTCAAATATGAATACTGAGAATGGTTTAGCCTCTTGCGGTTGCATGACACTCTCGCTCGCGTTAAATTTAAAATATTTAACTTCAGGTACATTATTGAGTATTTGTTCCAATAACTGATATTTCGGTTGTTGTAGTGACTTTGAAAATACATATAAATTATTAAAACGTAAGCCTTTAGGGTTTGTAATCAAATTGAATACTACATTTGTTTTTCCACAATTGGAAGGACCGGTAACCAGACAACGCACCGTGTTAGGTAACAAAACACCGTGTTTCCCAGTATTGAATTGAGAACCATCCACTGTGAGTTCATCTATATTATTAATAGTAAAATTGTCTTTTTGCGGTATTATCTCCATCCTTTGTAATGGTTCAACCCAAAATGATGCTCTATCATTATATTAGATCCTTTTTAGGTATCCAAGAATCTTCCGTCTTATTAAATCCTAACCATCTTACTTTAACCTTATCTTTTTTGCGTTGCAACACCTTTTCTACTAGATATACATCACCTACTGTTGATTTTAACATTTCATGTCCATAAAAACCTCCTTCAAGCAATTGTCCTTTATTATCTTTTAAAATGTAAGTTTCTGGTACTGTAGGTTGCACCTTAAATACGGTAAATACCTCATTTGTCCAGTTCGGAAGATATCTTTTACTGAATACACCTTTGTATTTGCTTATTCGCACTTTATCACCAACATTAAACCTTTTAGGCTTTAGTTTTTCAACTTTTGGTTTAGTATTCATTTTTATACGTTTTAATACAAGTTTTTCATTTTTATTAGTCACCTGGCTTGGTTTCATACCGATAGTTCTATGAAACTTGTTATTGTAATCGCTTATAAGTTTTGGTAACACATCAATCCATACGTGTGATCCTCTGTTGGAAAACATCTTATACATCGCACCTTTTAAAGTTCTGTTAAATCTTTCAATTATTGATGCTTTTACCTCTGAATTGGTTGAGTAATGGTTAATGTTGTGTTTTTTCATTAAATTTGCAAATTCCTTATTAAAATATTCTTTTCCATCATCAGTTTGTAAATGTTTTATAGTATGTTTGTCTCTTTGTATAGCTGTTTCCATTGCTTTTGTAACACTTTTGCCACTTTTATCTTTTAGTGGTAAAGCATCTGCCATTTTTGAAAAACAATTAATAATAGTCAATATGTATTTAAATCCTCTATTTTGTTTACTATAAGGAATCATTTCGATTAAATCCGCTTGATATAAATCATTTATTCCTTTTATCACTGTATTTCTTCGTGGAAACTTTCTTCTTGCAGGTTTATGAAGCTCGTTGACAATTTCTTGCTTCAAGTTCTTCATATTGCAGGTTTGAATGTTTCATGTATCACATGTATAATAACAATGAATGTTGTCTTAAATATTAACATCATTTATATAGGTCAAGGTCATCCAAACTTGTGTAAAAAAATGGGGAACACGGCGTTTGACTTGCCGTGTTCCCCATTTTTTTACGGAAGGAGAAAGGAATAAGGTCAAAGTTGTAGAGGGGCGAAGAATAGGTTACTAGTCGATAGGGTTTAGAGAGTAGTGTCCAAAAGGAAGAGTGTGAATTTTATCCGGCATAATATGCCTTTTATCATCTCGAGCTGACAGTGCTCTTTTAACTTCAGTGACACTGTAGACCTCATGTTTAAAGCTTCTGATAGTGTTGAACGTTGCAGACATTGTAGAATCTTCAAACAAGCAGGTCTTGTAATGGTCAAATGTCACATGTTTCTTCAAGTACGATGTTTTGACTCCTTTTGCTTTCTTGACTGTGGGTGTGTTGTTCTCGTTGTACATTTTAAATGAATACAATTTTGCCATCAGTGCCACTATTTCTTCTAAAGGCATTCCATTTGCTTCATCTTTAAATTTTCCGATTACTTTTTTATTCTTTTCGTTGTAATTTGGATGGTTCTTCGGATAGTCAGAGAAGTCAAAATCGTCTTTGTATGGGAAACTCCTTAGGTCTTCATACATGTCCAAAGTCTTTATCCAGTAGATAAACGCGTCGGTATCCATGTATGCAACTCCAATGTTGTCTCTTCCGTAGTGTTTAACCATTTTGTTGTAATGGAAATCATACATTAAAGTTTTACTTATATCCAAAATTGACATTCCAATGTATAACGGACGATCCATCACTATTGTTGTTTTCTTCATACTTACGGCAACTAGATCTTCGTTTATAATCATAGATGTTCCAAAATTTGGTTTTTGCACTAATTTTTCCAATTTCTTAGGATCACTTACTAATTTTACAATCTTGTGTTTTCTTTTGTTTTCTAAGGTCTTCCCGAAGATGGCGTTGTTCATCAATTTGTAAAAGTCCTTTTCAAATGCTGATGTTGCTGCTGCTCTTCTTGTAGTGTTGGAATCAATATATGGTTTCAACCAACAAGACTGGGTGAATTCAATTGCTCTATGAATTCTCACCACACGTAGACCCAATTCAAGAGCTTGTTGAACTACCCAGTAGTGAGCCACATACCGATCTTTATTCTCCAACGTCATCATCAATTTCGGCCATCTTCCTGTCGGTGAAACTTCAGTCTTGGCTAGGAGAGGCAAGTCGTAGTGATGGTCATGAAGGTGCTCCGGATATTCGAAATCACAGTCCAAAATATAGCCTTTTGGACCATTCTTTGGAATCTGTGAGATGTCACCGATGGTGGCCGGGTCGATCCATTTGAAGTCAGCGTAGGGAAGCGGATTTGACATTGCCCAACCATAAAGGTTGTTTGCGTCAAAGTAACCAAGGTAGACCGATGGTTGTCTCTCATCGAAGCCTGGGATGTACTTGTTGTTAGCTTTGACATGACGTGTTACAGCTTGTGTCAAACCGCCCCGTACACCAGATTCTATCATGAGCACCATATCAATATCTGTTAGAAGTTCCAATCGACAGTTGGTTGACTTTAGCATAGCTTGCCATGCTAATCCTGGAGATGTGTACGAGTGTAGAGGGTCCAGTCCATAGGCGGAGAAGCAGGTGTTTCGAAATTCTTCCATCACATCGCACAGCAGAGTTACGTCCAATTTTATGTAAAAGTCGGAATATTCCCCTAAGGTTTGAATGTTTAGTTGGTTCCAAACATTACAAGCATGATTGTAGTCTTCAACGGAGATTTCACTTTCATTTAACTTGCTATTGAAGGCTTCAATCGGTGGCAGACTGGTTTCTTCGAATTTTTCTGCAGAAGTTATGTAATCATAGGGGAACACTCCTTTACGCATTACTAAGTCCAATTTATCTTCAGGTACAATTTTGCTGGTTTCTTTTAGATCTTCTCTTCTTAGGTTCTCAGACAATTTGCTCAAACTAGATGACATAAATCTATAAGAGTCTACGAAGCGAAGTTTAATTTTACCTACTGTTTTTGAGAAACTGATGTACTTCTCCAATGTTTCAGCTAATACTTCGATTTTTCCATCATCTCGTCCTAACTCTGGGATAATGAAGTGGGAGTCATAGCCGCTAAGATTGTGTAACACGACAGGGATAAAGTTTGGCAGTTTGTAATTTATATTGCATGAATTACAAGCAGCTCCTCTGTATAACCCTGTCAGGTGATCGTGATCTCTTACTTTTTGATTTTCTTCACTGAAGCTCTTCTTGCATAAATAACATCTTGTTGCCAAATTGTATTCTTCTTGTTGATTTTGATTCAAAGGTTCCATAGGTAAAACATTACCGAATAAGCGTTGCACCTTTTCAGCAATGTCATACAACTGGTCTACGAAATGCTTAGCGGCTTCTTCCCCACGGTAGAGTATCGGAGTGGATGTTAAGCCATAGTCTTGCAACTGTTCTTCAGGCAAAGTCGATTTCACCAATAAGCAAAAACTGTTAGGTTGATGCAGTTGATATTTGGTTCTTCTAGTCACCTCACAATCCGGAAGCTCCTGTGGTACTAACGTGGATTCGAAATCTGCGTAGACGGCTACTGGAATCCGATATTGGTGAACTGTTTTGTTGAATTGGATGAACGCTCGAGATGGCGGCGGCAGACTAATCTTCACTTCATAGTTGTCATTACAAAGTCTTTGGTGTTCCTTCAACCACTCCGATCCTCCACGTCTCAAATCTTTATTCGTAAAACAAAAGCATCTCTTACACACTGTCACTCTAATTTTATTTTTCGTTAATTGTCGTACAACCAATGCTTCAAAATCTTTTATCCACACATAATGTGAAATTTCGCCTTTAGTTATCAATAATAAATCAGTATGGTTTCTTTGCTCCACTTTTCCAACTCGTAGAGGATACACATTGTTCGAATCATCTAAGCCGAACACGTTAACAGAAACACCTGGATTTTGTTTCTCAAATTTTGCAATTTGATTAAGACTCACAGGATACGACATTCCTCGGAAGTTGTAGCGGTGTTCGTTTTCATAATATTCCCTACCAACTCTACAAGGATTATGTTTTACATACTTAGTTAGCATCGCATACTTAAAACATTCATTATCCCCGTTTGTAACATTTCTGCAAGAGTTGGTGTCTTTAATTTTCTTTGGTAGAGGGATAAAGCTGCTACCCCTCATACCATATCCATGCTTGTGAACCCTCACATCCATACCTTCAATCGATGATAGCGTCCAGCCAGATCCTCTTCCTTCGTGTTCTTGGAGTTTCATTAGCAGTTCATTCAAACAATCTTCTAAAATTTCGTTGATATCAGATGTGGTTGTAAGGGTTCGGTTTTTAGCAATGAATGCTCTCGGTGAGTTTTCACCATTGGTATTAGTAAACATAGCCTCCAACACCAATCCAAATTTAATAAAGTTCAATCTTGCCAATTCTTCCATCAATGTTTTTACAACTAAATTTTTAGCTTGGGTTATAAAGTTTTCCAATTCCAATTGCACATTATTAATTTTGAAATGAGTTACAACTGGTCCTGGCAAGGCTGTGGTGCGCAGTTGTCTTATTTCTTCCACTTCTTCTGTATCCTCTTCTTCCATATCCTCTTCTTGGGTACGGAGTTGTTTTACATCTTCCACTTTTTTTCCTTCCATTTCCTTTTCAATAAATCCTCCAGCTGTAGATGGTCCAGCTCCGGCAAATTGAATAACACTTGGTCTTCTTCTTTGCATTAACTGTAAATAGCTAGCCCAGTCCTTCTGCTTCTGGGGTTTTTCCAAAAACCGATCAATCGCATCCAAGTCTTCTTCACTTACTACAATCTCTTCTTTTCTGTCCTCTTCACGATGCAATTCTCGGTGTAACTGTAGATAGCTATCACAGTCGTCCATCTGTTTCTGGTAGTTTTCCAATAACCGATCAAACGCATCCAAGTCTTCTTCACTTACAACAATCTCTTCTTTTCTGTTTTCTTCATGATGCAATTCTCGGTGTAAAACAAAGATATCTTCATCTTGGAAAAACTCACCACAAATATCGCAAAGAGCCATTTTTGAACAAGTTTGGCTTTGAGTGTGCACTCGGTGAATGTCCAAGCAATAATGAGCAGCGCGCTCAACCGGGTCCCTTTATACCCGAGGTTGAAGGGTGGGGGAAGGTGACGTCATATACATCCGGTTTATCAATCATTTAGTAAATTTGGCTTTTAAACACCCATTTTCAATATATTCTTCAACAGGCTTGATAAACCAATAATGTTTGGTCTAAATCCACTACTTTGTACAAATATTTTGAAAGATGTCTGTTTGAGCAAGTTTATGTGGAACAAGGTCACTTGGAATTATTATTTTTAGCGGGGATAGAGCACTGCAATAGAGCCATGGTATAGAAGTGGTGTATCCATCCAATTGGTTTGCCCTTTTTTATACCCCCACAAACTATGCATTTATGTGGGTCAAGGTCGCGTAAAGATACCCTTTGAGCGGGGGATAAACCACTAAGCAGCATGCTAGTCCATTGCCGCAAAGTGATCTATCCCCCGCTCTGTTCTACAAAAAACCTCAATCAAGTCCAAGTTCAAGTCCTAGTTTAACACTTGGTTGGGAGAATTACATTAGTTTGATACTTATTTCTACCGTTACACTTGCTCCATTCTCAAAAAGATATAAATAATATAATCCTGGGTACTGTTCTTTTTCACGTCCTGCATGTTCCTTAATAAAGTCGAAGGCCAATCTTTTTGAATATTCATTATGAAACACTTCTCTTACACAAACAAGGATTTTTTCTTCGAGAAATTTCACTTGAATTGTTGTTAGTTTGCTTACATCATCCTTGTCTATCAGGGGTAGCTTGTAGGTGAAAGTATTTGGTGGTAGTTTGTGCGTTCTATCAAGTAAACAACAAAATTTTTTATACAATTTCTGCTCATTGTCTGTAATACTATTAATACCAAACAGATTATAGTACGAAGGATCATAAGGTATACGACGATACATTTTAAGAACCGGTCAGCATAAGCGCTGGAGCTAAAATGAGAAATGCGTGCAACCCGGCCGCCTTATATCCCCACCGGGTGACCACGCCCAAGGTACCCGGGGGGGGGGGCACTTCTCGTCCGGAGCAAAAAACTTTTTGGTCAAGGTCAAAAATTTTTCCCAAAAAAAAGTTCGGGGGGGGGGTTTGCACTTTTTAAAAAAATAAGCCCCACTTGAGACATTTATGTTACCATAGCTGAAGCCTCCCAAGGGACCCAACTATAAACAACTCCAAAATTGTGGGTTACAAATACCTAACTGTTATATTTTTTAACAGACATTAATGTATTAACTGTGTTAATAAGACCTGACTGTTAAACACTTTGAAAGATTTTACATATTTAGGTCAAGGTCACAAAAAAACTTTAAAAAAAATAAGCCCCACACCCCCCTTTGGGGGTGTGAGGCACTTAGGTTGTCATCGCTGTAGCCTCCGAAGAGACCCAACTATGACAACAAGGCAACATCCAATGTCGTGTACCCTTCGCCACGCAAGACTTGTAAACATTTACTGCATTGTCTTTTCAGTAGCTAACAAAGATTCATTTACATAATTTTGTGTTTCCAGAAGGAAACAAACAAACTGAGGACACCCTAGTGGCTTACGTCCTCGTCCGAGTGCAGAGGCCGCCGCAACCTTTTGCATGCCAGCGTACAAACGGACATGCTCCCAAATGCCATCCGCAACCTTTTGCATGCCTGGCAGGAGCCTACCGTTAATTAAAATAGGCTTTACACGGGGGCCTACTCCCGTAACCTATCTTTAATATTTTTAATTTACAATGCATTGAATTTTTACAAGTCTTTGTGGGTCAAGGCCACACGGACATTAAAAAATTTTGGCCCCCGTACATCCATGGCGAACCACGAATGTTCGGGGGCCTTGGGGACTAAAAACACAAATAGCTAACAAAGATTCATTTACATAATTTTGAGTTTCCAGAAGGGAAACTAACTGAGGACACCCTAGTGGCTTACGTCCTCGGTCCGAGTGCAGAGGCCATCGGCTCATTACCCCCATATAGGCGTACAAACGGACCAACTCCTATTTCTCAGCCGCATTGAAGCATGCATGAGAGTTCTCAGCCGCATTGAAGCATGCATGAGAGGAGCCTACCAATTATTAAAAGTGGCTTTACACGGGGGCCTACTCCCGTTCCCTGACTTTACAATTTACTTTGAGCATTGAAAAAGCTCAAGGGGGGATTGCTAAAACAAGCGTATACACTTTAGAAACAAATAACACACTTACAACACACAATTGAGCTCAACGTAGTCAATGCTGGAACAAGCACATACACAATAAACACATAACAAACAAGACACAAAGGATAAAAGACACAGGAGACATAGGGTATAAGTAAAACACTCTCATATAAAGCAATTCGCAATACCCAAACGCAAGCGCAATATCTTACAACTAATACAAGTCTTAAAGTTAGAGTAGACTTCGCTAAACACTGAAGGCGCCATTCAATGTTTAGTGATGCCTATGGCGGTCCGTCCCGGTCGTTCACGTTCAACGCGCGGGAGCGGACTGCGAGCCGGCTCTGGCTGGACCCCCTTATATCCCCGCCGGGGCTGCCACACCCAGGATATCAGGGGTGGGGGAGGGGGTGGGGGAGGGGGTGGGGGAGGGGGGGGGGTTCGCACTTTTTGCCGGGGGGGGGGGGTTCGCACTTTTTGCCGGGGGGGGGGGTTCGCACTTTTTGCCGGGGGGGGGGTTCGCACTTTTTGCCGGGGGGGGGGGGTTCGCACTTTTTGCCGGGGGGGGGGGGGGTCAGGTAAGTTAAGTGGGTCAAGGTCACCCACGACACTTGTACTCTAAGTGTTGGCTGTACCCCCACCACAACTGGGTCCCTAGGCTGCACAACACCGCTTCGCCAGTATGTCTCCGGCTTCCATGCGGTGCGTCTCGCTGTTCCATAGCTCTCTATATGTAAGTAATTTTACAAGTTCTGAATGTAGGTCACTACACTTTAACTCTGGGACGATATCGACTTGTAGTATTTCAGTGTTTTGACTCAAGGTCATCACACTTTAACTCTAGCACATCGGTTATCGTACCAGAGGTGCTCAATAACCTAACTTGTAATGTTTAGGGTGGCGTTTGCACGCCACATGGTATCGCCATGACTGTCCAGTCCAAGTTTTGAGTTAAATTAATTTTACTGTAATCTTTTCCATTTCCGCTTCGTTTTGCCAAAGTATAAGGTGTCGCTTAATATAGTGGTATTTCTCTAAAGTTATAGGAGATTGCAGGGATACGATTAGTTTATTTAGGAGACTCTTTATCTTGGAGTTTAACACAATTTCCACTTTGACTTTGCTTCCTCGGCTCTCACAGCCTAAGCTGTACAGAAATGTTTCTTCTAGTGCCAACTCGGGCCAAGAGAACAGTGTGTTGACTGTAGGACAGCTCATGGTGAAGTGATGCGATACTCCAGCGTTAAGCCTCACCTTCCCCCGCCACTGTGACCTTCCCCCACTCCTGCTGTTTCCCCCACCTCTTTTCCCTTGACTCGTGCGCTACAAGCAGTCTCTCAGTATTGTGTGGACTTTTGTGAGGAGACGCCATGTCGCGGGACACTTTGGGTAAGAAACTTAGTCGTGTTAAGGCTTTATTAGTTGCTCACTGTCCACCACTCAAAGTTAAGGGGGTTTCGACTTTAGCTAAGTGGCGCAAACTATTGCGCGGACACCCTAAGTTTTATACAAAACGGACTAATGTCAGTTTTACTGATGAGGATTTGTTTAAAATATTGGATGAAATGACTTTTCCTTGCAAAATTCAGTTAGTTACTCCCATTCCTGACAGTTTAGAGTCTTAGTCTCTCAAGCCGATATACCTAGAGTACACAGAGCCGGACAGTCAGTCGCTCGGTGTCTGTCGTAGGGTGCACATCGCGGTTGTAGTACTGGTCTAAAGTAAGGCAGCTGGGCTAGTTCAAGGTCACCCGAGCGGTGTCACATGACGGTTTAGGCAGAGTCACGTTGCAAACTTCAAGTTTCCTCTGCACTTTTGCTGTTTCTCATCGCAAATTCGCTCCAAGTCGTCAAGGTCATGGGAACCGGACTAAAACTCGGAGCGTAGTGCGAGAAACCGCAAAAGTGCCGAAAAATTTTAGGTTTCAGCGTGACCTTGACCTTTGTGACATCGATGACGTCATTTTGGTGACGTAAGGGGTGATGGCGTCATCCGCACGTCATTTCTGTGACGTCATGGGTGTGACGTCATGGGTGTGACGTCATTAGTGATGACGTCATCGATTGCGTCATCGATGACGTCATCGATGACGTCATCGGTGGGGTCATTGACCTCGATGACGTCATCGCTCAGGTGACCTTGAAGTGAGCCAGCAGCCTTACTTTTGCACTACTCTCAGTATAAGAAACCTTTAGATGCACTGCACATGTCTAGCCGAGTATTCAAATTTGTTCCACACCTTAGCTAGCATGTCTTGAGTGATGGATTCGATAACTGCTCTAATGCGGTTCTTCAATTCAACTAATGTTGCTGCAAGGGGAGGGATATGAACAGTGTATTTTACAAACAGTCACAAAAAGAAATCATGCGAGAGAGTTTTTAAATGTTAGGCTTCCTCAAAAATGGATCGGCCGTACTGGACTTAACGATTCCGCGTTACATCACTGGCCGCCAATGTCACCGGACCTTACTGTTTGTGATTTGTTTTTGTAGGGGTTTGCAAAAGACACTGTATTGAAATAACAGGGAAATATGCTTTTCCATCTAACGACATTGGTTGAACTGAAGAACCATATTAAAGCATCCATCAATTCCATCACTCAAGACATGCTAATTGTGGCACGAATTTGAGTATCGCCTAGACATATGCAGTGCATTTAAAAGAGGCAATATTTAACACGTGTAAATGGTATGTAAAAAAGTTAATTAGTAATAATTTAGTATAAAAATAACCTCAGTCCATTTAATCATTAATTTTGAAATTATAAACCTGTAAAACCGGTTGATTCTTTTTTAAACATCCAGTATTGTGAATCCATCTTTTAAGGCAGTCTAAGATTTTCTTTACAATTCAAATAATTTGCTAAGGAAATTAATTCATCTGAATGGTCCAATTAATTACAACTGGAACTACCGAATACTTAAAACAGAAAACACTGACATAGACTTGAGAGATGTGTCTAGAAAACAGGGGAACGACTCGTTGCATCCTTTGAAGCATAGACATCAATTCTTCCCCTCCGCACCATCGAGCCACTTGCAAAACAAACTCAGCAGCAACTACTGTAGTGTTTGAACAGCATCACTTGCGACTGGGGAGCCGTGTTCAAAAAGCGCTCATTACTAAAGCGGAACGGTTTATTTATTTTTACCTTCGCTTGACATTCACAGAGATTTGAATTCTTTTGCATTAATTACTTGAAAAGTTTGAGACATTAGAAAACAGTCTGAGAATTAATGAGGCCAATATCACAAAATCTTACATGTTTTGACTTGTCAAATGTTCCTTTAAGTTTGTCATAAAAATATCCTTATTTATATTTTCTATTATCAGGAAAAAAAATTACCCGGTAAATTTCACTATACTTGACCTCTGGATAACCAATAACTATACAGACTAATTATAAAGATAAATTCTATATTTATTGATGAATTAAACTAAAAATTAAATAATGGTGACTGCAATCCATTTTTTTTTTTTTTTTTTTTTTTTTTTTTTTTTTTTTGTAAAACGAATCTAAATTTTACATTGGAGTTAGAATATTTTGTTCATCATCTGCACATTATTTCAATTTACAAAGAAAAGCTAACTTTATGTTAAACATAGAGTACATAATATTTTTATGTAAATTTTTCAACAAAGAACAGTAGGTGAGAATAAGATCATATTACACGTAATAATTTGTTCCAATTAATTTTTCATACGATGTAACACTATCTCTCTTCTTTTTTCACAGACAATATTTAAGGCTTTTAAAAGGCTCAAGAGAGCCCTTTTTAAGCTAATGCGTTCGCCATACAGCCACTTAATCTTGTGAACGGCCTCGGCCGAGTTTATGTAGAGCAGATCAATCTTGCTGATATTGCACCTCATTCCTACTGGGAAGGGACAACTCTATCGCGATCTTCTGTGATGGTTCGTTGAAGAAAAAATCTTATTTTTCTATTAATGAAATATGTTGCTTTTACATGTACACGCTTATAAAATACCTTAATTTAAACCAAATTACTTCCGAATAGCCATAGTATCAAATATTACTCTTCTCCTTAGTTTTCCATTAAATTTGTTGTTTTCGATGGTTAACCATAAGAGGTAACAATTTATGGTTCAAAATCTGATTCTTTTCATATTTATTTTACGATATTGCTGTGTAATGAAAGGGGCTATGTTTTCTTAAATCACACAGATTAAAAGATACATTGATCGAATCTTTGAAATCATAACAATAACATGTTTGAATAATATGTTTGTTATTTAGATTAACAAACAACTAACTTTGCTATTAAAAAAATTTTGAAGTAAATTGCAGACGCTAAAATGTGAATCGCATTGGGTTTCTATGTTATTATGATGTCTCATCGTGATACTAGAGGACTATAAGGTTATTGACAACAATGTCTTACAATGTATCACATATTAGAATGTACCTCAAGAATTTATATTGGTAAAGTTTGAGTAAATATAAAAATGTTAAAGTTATAAATACCATTAACAAAAATCAATGTGTGTTCGATAATGGTTCATTTTAAACCTTGGAACAAGTGAAACTTTCTAAAGTCAAACTTTTTCTCATCAAGTGATGATAATATTTACTGAATCCTAAATTTGTACCCCCATTTCAGGTTTAATCTTGTGTTTTCCTTTTTAGTTTACAATATTCTTAACCTCTATTCAATTTAAAAGTAATAATTAATTTACTGAGGGTAGCTGCATAAATATGACATGGTAACTGCTTGCAGATACAGAAACTATCCAATAATGGCTTGACCTCCCTTTGGGCTATTGCGGTCAGACATTAGAGATTCAAAGATATTAAAGTTTAATACGCCCTTGATCCCTTTGTTCCCAGAATAATTTGCTAGTTCAAGGCCCTCTGATTATATGACATAAAATGTGAGCAAATCTCGTGGAGGCACGAGGTATTGGTGTATTTGATTCTCTTCAGAAATGGTGGTTTGTGCTTTCAGTTTGCATTGTTTATTTTTAAACTAACTAGGTTATATTGTAATTAAAATATATCGACAGACAAATCACGATGAACATACTATCATTCTCAATTTCTAAAAATAGTTATTGTGTTTATGTTTATAGTTAACACAGGCCTACTTTATATTTTATTTATTTAAATGTGGACACTTCAAATTGTACAGTTTTTTTCAATTTTTACTTTCTCTCTTATACATTTTTAATAATTTACAATTAATAATCAATTTAATAAATGAATAATAATTAATCAAAATTATATCAATCACTAATTTAAATGACAGCAGTTTATTAGGGAGAGCAGACGAGTTAGCCTTTCGTCTCCAGTCAGTATAGGTGGTATGTAAACCATTATTTCCCGCAACTCATTGAAATAAAAAATTACGCTTGTAAAACAAACTCACGTTTGCAAGCTTGGATTTAAAATATACTTTTTAAATACTAACTTACTTCATAGAGAATGTACGAAACAAAATATTTTTTATATTTTACCACAAAAACAAACTATAAGAGATCTACAATAAAAAAATGTATTAATTCCATAATGCAATTTTTACTACAGGGTCGACAATACATTTCCATATTAACCGTTATTTTATAAAAGGGATGTAGTTTTCAAATGATTGCTGATTTTTATGGTCTTTTCTATGAGCTGAAGACAGATCTTTCAACAGAACTTTGTCCAGCACATTTAGACGTGTAGACAGCGACGTTAGCTCGTAGGCAACCCACTAATGTATCGGGGTCGAGTGGGGCATTAGTGGTCGCCTCCCTATATTAACTTTGCCCTGAATTATTAATTTCTTGCCCATCTCTGCCTACATTACATACCATATTCACAGGCTTCAAATTTAAAATATAAGTTTTTAATGGAACAAGTTTTGTATTAATTATTACTTAAACAGTTACGGTACTTACCATGAAAAAATTAAAGATTTATTTTTCCTTCTACGATCGCATTTGTTTGTTTTTACCCCTCTTCGTAGTAGCTTGTTACATATAATTTTAATTAACTATCAAAGTAAATAATAAACTTAATTATTATGGCAGTAAAACCAATGAATTGCAATAACAAATTATACACTCAACCCTATAGAATAAAGAAAAATATGCCTGTGAGGAATGTGTTTAATTTATAATACCATTTCAATGAAATAACAGTTAATAATTTAGAAAAAATGTTATGTTTCTGCAGTTTATTTTGTTCTAAACATAAGGGGAAATATTCGTTAAAAGAACACAGAACATGTTTAATACAACAAAATTTAAAAAAAACCTTAATAAAGGCTAAGAAATCTTTATGGATTTTAAAACAGTTCTTCATTTTTGGTTGTAGATCAGACAATAGTGCAGTTATAATTAATAATATTTTAACGTATAATTATAACTATAAATATTACATCTATTATTGCTCCAAACCACAAGAATCAATTTTAATTAGGTGTCTCAACTTATAACTGAGCATGCTCGTACACGCGTATCGCGGGTCAGTGCTGATACTTACCGTACCTGGTACTATTCCGTCAAGTAGTGGTCACAGATACAGAAACACCGCTTTCTTGAGGCTACTATTTAACAAAGGATTTATTTGGGTTAAAAGTATCAAAATTTCGAGCTGGTTGTTACGTCAAAATACACAATAGAACATCTAATACAAATAGTTTATTAAGTATTGATACATCTTTTTAGAATTTTTAGAAGCAACCACAATATGCCAGTTTGTTCATGGTAGAAATGTGGTATGTATGTATAATCATGTGAGTCGTATAACATACTGTTGATCATGAATAGTACCAACTTATCATAAAATAATAATTAATAAGAATAGTATTAACTTATCATAAAATCAATTAACAATAGACTAGTAAATTAAATAGTTTACATCACACATGTTGCTATTTCTGTTATTAAAAATGTCATTGGTGTATCTTCAGTGTTATTAAGAAGGAATGAAAATAACACGTGTATTTAAATGTAATATAAATCAAATGACATTGTTGTGATATTTCATAAATTAAGTAGGTTCATGATTTTGTAGAAATGGAAAAATAACCACATCTATGGAGTGGAAAATAACAATTGTATTGTATCTGCTGCTCGATATCTTTATAAGAAAATAAAATTCCTGGAATGATTCTACGAAAGCAAATTAATAATCTCTAATGTAAAGGAATTTAAAACAGTTGTCTACAACGAGAATTCTGTCAAAGATTGATATCTCCTAATACAGCGGCTTAATGTCTTTCAAGAGGCTAAGCCGGTGAATTGAGAGCACATTAGGGGCCGAGAGCCCCGCACCCTACCGACTCGGCCAACTTTATTGTACGTTCTCTCAAAATTGCACACATTTTCCATCTCTGCTTCGTCCTTTCATATGTTTACTCGTCAACATTCGTAGAACTGAATCAGCAAGATATTGGCAAATAAATTTGCATAAT
>CM061531.1:67305053-67345015 GCA_030545055.2 Neoaliturus tenellus | reverse complement strand
AATTGTTTAGCGAATGTAAAAGATGGTTTTGCACCATCAGATGGTGCAACGGTGGGTCAAATGAAGGAAACTTTAAAACAAGAAACCTCCGGTTTTGTGAAACAAAACCAAGTAGTAACACGTCAAGGAGATGTATTTGTACAAGGAAATAAAAAGTTTACTTTACTTGAAGAAAACAATTATGTTTGGGATGGTAAAGGAAAGTTATTGACAAATTTAGGTATTGGTAAAAAGCCTGGTGATGCTGTTACTTATGAACAGATAATACAATTAGAGCCAACTGGAAAAAAATGGTGGAATTGTGATAACAAACGATTAACAAATGTTGCAGACCCTGATTATGCCGATAACGCTGTAACTGTTAATTTTCTTGTTAAAGTAATAGGTAATTTATTATTTGATATGCATAATTATATTGTAGCAGGACAACATAAACCTATTGACGAAAAAATGAGAAATACATGGATTAAACAAGAAATTCTTTATAAATATTTTTTTAATCATAACACACAAAAGTTTAGATCATCAGATTGGGGTACTTTTGATATTTAACTAAATAACACCATATATTACATCATTTATGTGCAACCTGTCATAGAGGTAACACATGGGTTACGCTTTTCAAATATAAAAGACAATCATGGCGTTTCATTACACCAGTCCATATCGAGACACTATACGGAAAGGAGGCGGTATCACGTCCACAGCGGTTTCTCTGTTAAGTAAAGCTTTAAATCGTATTCCAGTAGGATCTATCGTAAACAGAGCAATAGACGCTTTACCATACGAATTTCACATACCGGGAGGTTATCAGTATTGCGGACCAGGAACTAAATTAAAAAAACGACTGGAAAGAGGTGATCCAGGCATAAATAAGTTAGATCAGGCTTGTAAAGAACACGATATCGCATATTCCACGTTTACCGATTCAAAAAATAGGTCAATCGCTGATAAAAAGCTAGCGAATATAGCTTGGCAACGAGTAAAGTCTAGTGACGCTAGTATTGCGGAAAAAGCAGCAGCTTTAGCGGTAACAGCAGGTATGAAGGCTAAAACAGCGGTAGGAGGTGGAAAAAGGAGGGGTAAGAATAAAAAAGGATCAACCAAGAGAAAACATGGTGGTAATATTAGACTAAAAAGACGTTCTCCGAGGAAAAATAATAAAAAACCGACAATATGGTCAATGGTAAAAAACGGGGCTGGTCTATACCTAAGACCGTATCGTGCATATTAAATAAAAGAAATCAATTGGTTATACCACATAAAGCGTTGACTAATGTTGAATTATTTAAATATATTTCCTGTTTAAAAATACCATTTTTCCGCGGAGTATTTATGAAAGACAGTTTACCAAAGAAAATATGGAAAAATGAGACTGGAATCGTAAATTTGGATAATACTGAAGGGTCCGGCACCCATTGGGTGTGTTATAAGAAACTAAATAGTAATGTATATTATTTTGATAGTTTTGGAAATTTGCCACCACCTAAAGAACTTGAACATTACTTTAAATCTGCTAAAAACATATATTACAACTATAAAAGAGAACAACCTGATAATACTTCAATATGCGGCCATTTATGTTTGGAATTCCTAGCTAAAAGTATCAGTCACTATTGAGATGTCTTCCTATACGGTATCATTAACAGGAAAATCGTCCACTTTACGAAGTATCCTTTTTCCAGCGTTACGCTTGCAAAAAGGAAGATTTTGGGAGGCAGCACTGTTGGATTTTACAACTTACAACTCTATTCCCAATGTTACGGAAGGTAAAAATAACTTATTGCATTATTATAAAGGAAAAGATGCCAGTGGTAAGTTAACAGACTTAGAAGAGTGCAGTTTACCCACAGGTTCTTATGAAATTGATCATATTAATGAATTTTTGCAAAATAAAATGGGAAAAGACAATATATCGCTAAAAGGTAATAATAATACAATGAAAGCTGAGCTTACTTCAAAATATTATATAGATTTCACTAAGCCAAACTCAATTGGTGATTTATTAGGATTTCCCAAAGATGGAGCAATTTTAGAACCAAATAAAACACATTCCGGTAAACAAACTGTAACAATATTAAAAGTCAATAGTATAGACATAACTTGTAACATTATACAAGGAGCTTACAGAGATGGAGCAAATACTCATATAATACATACTTTTTACCCCAGTGTACCACCTGGATTTAAAATTGTTGAAAAGCCGCAAAACCTGGTATATCTACCTTTGAACACCACTTTCATTTCAGACATCGTGTTGAACGTATTGGATCAAGACGGTAACTTGATAGATTTCCGAGAAGAGCCTATTACGGTTAGATTACATTTAAAATCAACACTTTAATACAAAATCATGGGTTTAACATTTAAAAGCGAACAACCTACGGGAATCCGCATTAGTAGCTCTTCAGCTGTGGAGGAGTTAACACGCGAGAACATTCGTTTCTTAGAGAGAATTGGATTAAAAGTAACCGATAATGGATATACTGGATATAGCTCAGGGTCCAACATTCGACGAAACCCTATGGGAAAAAGAATATCACACCCACAACCCTTACACTTCATCAAAATTAAACAATAACGATGAAATTCGTATTCCCATACAAAATCAAGACATTTACACGCTACCATGTGAAAGTTACTTGTATATTGAAGGAAAAGTTACTAAAAAGGACGGTACTACTACTGGTACAACAGTTCCATTTATAAATAATCCCATGGCTTTCCTGTTTGATGAAATTAGATATGAAATATCAGGTGTAACAGTTGATTCTACTAAAAAAGTAGGTATTGCAACAACTTTAAAGGGATTAACATCTATATCACCTAATGAAACCAATTTAATACAACCTGCAGGATGGGTTTTACCTGCAAAAGACACAATCACTCCAGATACAAATGGAAATTTTGATTTTCATATTCCGTTACGTTTGTTGCTTGGTTTTGCTGAAGATTATAGGAAAATAATATTAAACGTTAAACAAGAATTAGTTTTGTTGAGATCTTCAAACGATAAAGATATTATTAAAGCTCCAGACGGTACAACAGATGCAACTTTAGAATGGAAATTAACATTAGACAAAATTGTATGGAGAGTTCCACATGTAAAATTAGCTGACGAGCATAGAATGCTACTATTAAGAAAGTTAAAGGCTGATCGTGATATTGTAATTCCTTTTAGAAGTTGGGAATTTCATGAACATCCCAGCTTGCCAACTACGGATCGACACACTTGGACAGTTAAAACATCTAATTATGTGGAACGAGCCAGGTATATTATATTTGGTTTACAAACAGGCAGAAGAGACACCATCACCAAACATGCAGGCCAATTTGATCATTGCAACTTGAAAAATATTAAAGTTTATTTAAATTCACAATTTTTTCCATACGATAATTTAAATGTGTCATTCGCTAATAAAAAGTACAGCATATTGTACGATATGTATGCAAGATTCCAAAGTTCATATTATGGTAAAACGAATGCACCTTTACTATCACCAGAAAAATACTTAGATGGTTACCCTATAGTTGTAATCGATTGTTCTAAACAAAATGAATCGGTAAAATCATCAAGTGTAGATATAAAAATAGAAATGGAATTCAACGCGCCTATATCGGCTAATACAACTGCATACTGTTTAATTCTACATGATAAAATCGTAACATACACACCTTTAACTGGAATTGTTAAAAATGTATTGTAAAAGACCGGTTTTCCTACATTCCAATGCATTCCGCGAGTATAAAAGCAGAGCGTTCAGCTCGCTCCTTATCAGTTTGTTGCCTGTTGTTGTATGGGTAGCATCTTATTCAATATGGCTTCTCCTAGTGGTACACAAGAAAATGTAGTAGATATTGAGAAGGAGATATCCGACTTTTTAGATCTTCAAGGTCAACCGGAGGGAGATGAACACAACGCTTGCGGACAACTCCACGCCAGTAATAATGTTGAGGAAAAAGGTAAAAGAAGAAAGAATGCACACAAGAGGAAAAGGGATATTGAAGATAATATTTCTCCTAACATATTAAGTGAGGTATTCTTGCGAATATTTTACCCAATCTCTTCCAGTTTGGACAAAAGTGTTTTAATCGGTGTTATGAAATCTACAGATTATTCCCCTACTGTAATTTTAACTCATGGACCCAAAATGATTTTGTTTACGGACACTGCTTGGGAATCGTTTATGAAACACTTGCATCTGCTAGAATGCTATTTAAGTAGTAACATGTTTGGAAGAAAGACAAGAGTAGGCCTTTTGGATTCAAATGTGGAAATCGATATTGTTAAACATCGTGGTGATCATCAGTTGCGGTTTAGAGACACAACAAGACATGATAACAAGATTCAACTTAATCGAGAAGAGTTTTTTATTCTAACTTGTGCAACTGAACCAATAACGAGATACTTGAGACAACTGGTGTTTTCAAGTTCAATTATTAAAGATTATCTGGAAGACACTTTGGACAAACAACCGGACGCACCTATATTGTACGGACCTGTAGATACTTCTATATTCAATAGGGTTCCTCATGAAGTACAAATGTGGAGACAATTGGAAAAGTACGCTCAACTACATAAGAAATCAGTAAAACATGAAAAAGAGGAAGAAGAAGGAGGAGAAGAATCAAGTGTTAGTGATGAAAATGAAAACAAGGAAAATGTAAAGATGGAAACCTAAATGACAATTAACTACACAGCAATGGTTAATTTTTAAAACAATATCAAACACTTTGTGGGGTTAGGCCTACCGGGGACGGTGCCCACGTTAAATATACACCAACGCGCCAACAACTGTACGGCCGGGTATAAAAGTCGTACCTACCGTGGTGTGGAAATCAGTTGACCTTTGGACTTCGTCATGAGCAGACGAGTGATCTTCGCAATGGACAAGGAAGAAGAACAAGTAAAGTCCAAACCTGGTATAATTGAGTTCCAAGCGTTTCGGGGTAATGATGATAGATTTATCATAAAAGAACTTGTGTTTTTCGACATCAATACAAGTGTTCCTTATTCGTTTTTATTTAAACCACCATGTTCTTATTCATCTTTAACCAGTAAAGCCGCTACTACCATGGATGGATTTCAAAACACTTCCATCATATCGATTGGTATGATGGTTTTACAAGTTACACGGACTTGTATCACATTATGCATCACTTTTCAGACAAGTTTACCAATATTTACACAAAGGGGCTGGAAAAGAAAAGATGGATCGAAGGATTTACTCATGTTCCGGTTAATGATGTGGATTTGGATAAAAACTACAAGTATACGATGGAAAATGTTTGTATTTGTACTAAAAGTCCAGAACATGAAAAAGATAGACATTGCGCTTTAAAAAACGCCTATAAACTCGCATCTTACCTTCAAAGTGGGGAAATGGGGAGTGGTGGGGGTAACGGGGGTTATATAAGTGAGGAGCAGACCGGGACCTGGCATGAGTATTACTCGAGATTCCGAGACGACAACATCTCCCAGCAAGAAGACGAAGAAGACGATCTATAACTTGACCATGGCATCTCACCAGTTCCTGCAAACTTTGGTTGAGCAGTTCAATGCTCACTCCAAATCTACCATACTACCCGTCAAGAAGTGTTCCGAACTTAAAGACGAGAAGCACTACATTATCCACGCCATGAAGAAGATGGAGACTACAGTTGGAGAGGCCATCTGCTGCAGTCTTAGCGAGGCACCATTCACTCCGGGGGATGAGCCCAAGTTCCAAGTCTACCTGCCGAAACGGTTCGTCCATCTCCTCCAGAACGAGGATCTGCGCTCCATCCAACCCGGCTGTCTCTACCTGGTTTCCCACGGTTGCACGGGTAGCAATTCCACCGAGTTGACCATCCACATCGCCGACAAGCAGCAGTGTTAGATTTAAGTTTTACTGTTGTACATATGTTATTGTAATGTTTTATAAATAAATAAACCATAAAAAACAAAAGACAAAAAATGCAACATATCAATATGTGAAGTTTGTCACATATTGATATGTTGCATTTTTTTTTTAAACTTCGCGGGTGACCTTGACCTTTGACCTTTGCATTTCACAGTTACCCCCACCACGCTACAAGTCAAACCTGTTTGAATGCAAACACCCCCACCACTTTTTCATATACCTCCAAGCGCTGTGCCTTGGCTTCATTTCTACTCCAGCAGCCAACCTAGCAACATCAGGATGTCTCTCAACGTAAGCTGTGCCAGCTATGAGGAGGTGACTATCAAAACACAACAGGAGCTGAACGATTTGTACAAGGAGTTGCAGCTAATGGTGGCAAGAGGCTACCGTATAAATGTGCAAGTCTACGCTTGCAATATACGGAACACCCGGCAGCCAAAGGAAGAGCCTGGACACTCATCGACAGCTTCCTCACCGACGTCCATGAAGACCGAGCCGGACAACTTGGATTACTTCAGCTGACTAGCAGTTGTATTTCTTGTTCTAACCATTGTAGAATATGTTTATTTTTTCATTATATTAAAGAAGTAAAAGAGCAAAAACACCTATCTTGTTACTAACATATTAGCTCAGTAACAAGATAGGTTTTTTTAAAACACAATTTGAATGACCTTGAAACTTCCCCCTCCACTGCTTTGCTACCCCCACCACTTCACTATTGGTGTACATGGCACATCACGATTAGAAACCTCATTCCATCTTCAACAGCCAAACCGACAACATCAACAATGGCAAACCTACCAACAGATGAAAGATGTCCTCACGCATGCTGCGACTTCATCCACGAGTTAGAGAAAAGGATGCAAGAGAGGGAGATAAGAAGAAAGCAGATCCACTCAGAAAATATCATGATAGTCAACGGCTATCTTTTATTGTTCGGCCTTATTATGGTTATACTTTTCATACTATATGGTATAGTCACATGTGTCGGCAAGGTTGCAGAAGAAAACGCCCGCCACCATCAGTTGGAAAGTTTCAATGTTACTTTGTAGGTTTTCCTTTTTTTTTTAAAACTCCGTTTGGATGACCTTGAAACTTCCCCCACCACTTCACTATGTTCCTGCATGAGTATCACATCACCCGTCATTCCTTGTTCGACAAGCAACCATGGCGGACAACACCATCACCAAGCTGACTCCACTACTGATGTTGGAACGACCTTGAACTTTCCCCTCCACTCCTTTCTTTTTTAAAACCCAATTTTAAATGATCTTGAAATTTCCCCCTCTACTTTTCGATAATGTTACAACTGACTGCAGCTCACCTCATTCCTTGCTTAGCTGCCATGGCGGAAAGAACTCTTTCTCAAGTTGACTCCACTACGGACGAAGCATTTCCCTTGCGGTGGACTGTTCATTTACAGGATGCGACAGAAGTGGAAGTCTTGTATCAAAAATTACTCAATGTATTAAACGGGAACCCTGGACCTCTTGAATGTAGAATGGATTTGAATTTTGATGCAACCAGGGTCGGCACAGAACCTTCAACTTCAAGCCAGCCTCAGCAACGAGATTTTACACATTTATACACTCCAATATCACCGGAAGGTGTAACTGTCTGCGAGGCTGACTCAACTACACGTTATGTTCAGCCGAAGCCTTGGGTGTTGATTATTAACAATGTGTACAAAGTGGAATTGGTATGTAATAGATTAAAGGAGTTGATGGTACAAGATCCAGGCCTGCGCTTTCAAATAGATATACATTTCATCTGGAGAGCACCTGCGCGGGGCTCTTCGTCTGACAGCTCTCCAAGTACGACGGACGAGGAGGACAACTAGTCATCTTTTTTAAAACTCCGTTTGAATGACCTTGACCTTTCCCCCTCCACTGAGTTTATTTAAGGTGCACTCTCACTGACTACAGCATCATTTCATCGCGCACCTTCACCGCAGCAACATGGACAGTCAACTCAACTACTGTTGCGAACAGAAATGTTTTTCATGGCCAAATGACATTGATGTGGTGGATGGTCTGGCTTGTAGAACATGTGAAGCTTTTGGTCAGTGCATGTGTAAGTGCAAGTCTTGGAAGAAGCCGAAACCGAAGTTGAAGACATTCCATGTGTACCAAATGAGAGGGCATAAGTACACTTGCTGCCCTGAACGTTGCATTGAATTCAAACTAAAACAGCTAACTGGCTGCAAATTGTGCAACAATCATTTTGCAGGTTTTTGCAAACATTATTTAGGAGCGTATCAATACAGATCAACTTGGCATACCGAAGCACTCACTATCAATGAAATCGCTATAGACTCACAAGAGTAGTCTTTCTACTCTTTGACTTTTTTTAAACTCCGTTTAAATGACCTTAAAATTTCCCCCACCACTTCCCCATATATCTAGAGTACGCAGGGCCCGGAGGTCAGTCGCTCGGCGGCTGTCGTAGGATGCACATCCGTGTTGTGCAGTCTGCTGTGCAGTTTTGATTTTAACCAGTTCAATGTCACCACACTTGAACTCTGGCGAAAACGTCAAGCTGTTAAACACAATCCTAAGCCCCAGGTTCACAGTCAACCTCAAGGTCATCACACTTTAACATGTAAATTTAAGGTAGCACCAAAACGGTGCTACCTGGCTTGACATTTTCAAGTTTCCCGAGGTCATCGCAGTTCCCCCACCACTTCCCATATACCTAGAGTGCGCGGGGCCGGACAGTCAGTCGCTCGGTGTCTGTCGTAGGGTGCACATCGCGGTTGTAGTACTGGTCTAAAGGGGGCTGCTGGCTCACTTCAAGGTCACCCGAGCGGTGTCACATGACGGTTTAGGCAGAGTCACGTTGCAAACTTGCAGTTTCCTCAGCACTTTTGCTGTTTCTCGTCTAATTTCGCTCCAAGTCGTCAAGGTCATGGGAACCGGACTGAAACTCGGAGCGTAGTGCGAGAAACAGCAAAAGTGCCAAAAAATTTTAGGTTTCAGCGTGACCTTGACCTTTGTGACATCGATGACGTCATTTTGGTGACGTAAGGGGTGATGACGTCATCAGCACGTCATTTCTGTGACGTCGTGGGTGTGACGTCATGGATGTGACGTCATTGGTGATGACGTCATCGATTGCGTCATCGATGACGTCATCGGTGAGGTCATTGACCTCGATGACGTCATCCCTCAGGTGACCTTGAAGTGAGCCAGCAGCCCCCTTTTTCCACTACTCATTAAAATAGTTATTACATTATTAAAATTTAAAATAACTCGATAAAACAAATATAATGAACTATAAACTCATTAAAAACTATAATTTTTGTACATCTATACTTCACAATATGGTCTTACAAAGCATGTGATGATCTCATATTGTTCCTGTAGAGGAATCCCTTTTAAAAACTATTTAAAAATGTAAGACCTTTGATTTTACAATGAAGGTTTTAATGTAAAACGAAACATAAACCCAAACTGAACTTGAAGTCTAAATCTTTCAATTCTGTATTCATACGATACAAAGAAGCTTTTAAAAGGATAGTATTTTTTAATTGTTATTTTATTTCGTGATTTTGTAAAATTGATTTTTTAAACTCAAACTCATTTTTATTTGTTCAATCAAGAATTTGAACAAGTAATTGTATAATAAAACTTAACTTAAAACATTTTACAATAAGCATTTTGGTTTGGAAGGCAACCTAGAAAGCGTAGCTGTATAATGAATGGGCGTATTTTCAATCAAATCGCACATACAATGCCGTTGTGCACATCATTCTCTTTGATGCTTGGCTCTGTGGGGATGGCAGACAAAGAGCAGTGTGATGGATGTAAAAGTACGCGGCGCTGTACTGTATAACCCAAAAACAAACAGTAGATTCACTTTAATGTTATAGCAAGACATTTTGTTCAAATTTCACCTAATTAATACCTTAAATGTTGACCAACTCGTGAAAATGTACAAATTCGTGACACTATTTTCACTTTCTCTTTTGTCACCGAGAATCGTCCAATAGGCATTCTTGTTATCTGCAGCTAATTAAAAATATGGGAAGGGACTTTTAAGACGTATGATGTTTTCTCGGACGATCGTGTAGTTCAATACCGTTCCACGGGTCTTCTTTTATAATCCTTACTAATATGTTTCAATCGCAGAGCATAAATACAAGTAATAATTAATTTTTCAACTTTTTTGCATAAGAATTATTCTGTTGAGTTTTAGTTTTCCACATTTATGCTTACAATCAGTAGCCTTCAATATTTATATTTTTTATTTCATTAGTTAAATTTAACTGAAACATCATTAAACCTTTTTACAGTTCGTTTGACTCAGCTTCGTAAATTCCCAAACCCCGCGCGTTCCGTGCTCATTAGGTTAATGCACTATTAGTGTGCTGAGCGGACCTTAGGGTAGTCGTGGCATTAATTTCAGAAAATACATGCCATTAGTCGACGTTGCTAGGCATAGCACTCCAGAGCTCCCGTTTCTAGTCCAATAATTATGTTTTTATTAACGATTGTAATTTTTTGCGCCCTCAATTCGGTTTATTTTTGTTAAATTTACAATAAATGGTCAATATAGCTGAATTATTATCTTTGAAACGATTCGTTTTAAAATAGTGAACACAGTTCTTAAAAACTAAACAATTAGCTTGGAAATTGATTTGTTAAGAAATCCCGAAAATATGCATACACATAACCTAATAACGAAATTAAACTACTGATTAAATGAATGAACAAGCAAATTCAAGTTTAATATAGTTTGTATGCTAACCCATCATAGGACAATCGAGTTCAATAATGATGTTGTATCAGTAGTGTTCATAAGCAAATAATTTATGCTTCAACACAGTGTAGAGGAATTTATATTGACGACAAAAATTGTCATTGGAGCAGAAAACGAGATTTCAAATTTAATCATTTAAGAAACTTTAAACCTCGTTGTTCTGAACAAAAAAAGAGTTAAGAGGAATCTCTCCCCTGAGTGACAAAGTGTTCCGATTGACAAGCACTTGTTGCAATGACGGAAGCAGATGTAAAGCTAACTGGATAATGTAGTTTCCCCATTAAACAGGTCTCCATCAATGTGAGATGTCTTTCTCTTTTGCTTTATCTCGTTGTTACCTAGGAATTCATGGAGAGTGTCAAAAATTGTTTCAGAAGTGCCAGTGGAACGAAATAGATATCAAGACTAAATATATACTGGATGTCTAGCTAACCTGACGGTTAGCATCTTCGACTTAGGTCAAGAGGTTACGGGGTCGATTCCCGGTATGCCCACAAACTTTAAAGGGTTTGGTAAGCTTCCCCTAAAAGCTTTTTTTTAGCACTGTAACAAAAATGCCATTGGCGTTGAAACATCATAAGAAAGGCTTAAGTGAACATAGCAAACTTAATTTTAATAACTACTTTTTTACTCCACCAAATCATAGAACATTTTTATAAATTATAGTATTCTGATGGGACTTGTTTACTTTTTTAACAACCATTTAGTTGCAAATGCGTCAGATAGCATTGACAGATCACGGTGCTGTTCCACCAAATCATAGAACATTTTTATAAATTATAGTATTCTGATGGGACTTGTTTACTTTTTTAACAACCTTTCAGTTGCAAATGCGTCAGATAGCATTGACAGATCACGGTGCTGTTCTACGACGCGCATAGTTAGTTATGATCAGGAAGACGGAAAACTCTAACCACAAACGTGATCATGCTGATAAGGACATTATTCTTCCTGAGTCACAATTACATCGTTTTTTCCATAAAGATTGTGTTTAATTAGCTATACTCAAGTATATACAAGTAGAGTAGAAAGAATTTTAATTGAGAAAATACTTGGGCTGAGGAGAAAATTAGTGAATATGCAGAAAATTTTATATTTCGCCCCATCCCACTACATAAGTTGCTTGGATCAAAGAGGAACGATTGGGTCTTAAGATCAGGACTTAAAATACTTTTAAAGCGTGCTAAATTTATCTAATTCGAGTTTTTGTTTACAAATATCTGATTTAATTACAATATTCTCTCTTTTCTCTGCTTAGTTAACGTTTCTAAATTTATAACGACTAAATTTTCCTCTTTTTGTTCTCCCTTACCAACAAAAAAGGATTGAATATAGAATCATTTTAGGTGACAAGTTGGATTCAATGTTTTACTTGTTTATACTTAATACGTGCATTGAGTTATTATTAAGTGGGCATAGAAGCAACAAGACGGACAACAAAGGTTCGTGTCGCTGTAGCTTGGGAACACCAGCTAATGAAATCGACTCCAGCCACGCCAATACATCGTTCCCGCGCACTCGGCGCTGTGATATATCGTCCGTAATAAAGTTACCACTTTGACCTTATTCTTTTGACTAGTCTTGGGATTCGATGCTCGATTCCAAAATATAAACAATATTAAATCTGGTTGGGAACTGAGCCAAGTAAAAATAAAATTGTATTTTCTGATTAAAAGTTACCTTCTTTGCATAAATTGGAAGATTTTTGGGATTATGACTTTTTAATGTCAGTTTACACAGTTTTGAAACTCAGAAATAACACCAACGAATGGAAAATAGTTTTTTCCTACCACTGCATGGAAATAATTTCATTGTCACACTGTAACCCCTATGCAAAACAGTTCATTTCCGGTTTCCGTTTCTTTCCCGCTCTAGAGCGGCAATGATTCTTTACCGCACGCTAGATCAAACAGCAATTTTAAATCAGCTGTTATTACAAACCATGCTACAGCTGTTATTCATTGTTGTCGTTTAGTAATTGCTTCTTTTTAGTTTGAGGTTATGTTTGATAGTTAACATGATGTTCCAACAGAAACAAATCAAAAATAATCTAAATGGTATTTTGTATACAATAAAACATGTAATATGTAACAATTATGTTGGTAGGAAAAATTTTGTGTGTATTACGAGCGCAAATAGTCATTGCCGCTCTCAAATTGTTTGGCCGCACTCAGCTGACGCTTCGTGCGGCCATGTTAAAAAGAACTAACAGGGAATGTTGTAATAAGAGATGTTGACTTCTCTGAGCTATTGCCACCCATTTGAGCTGAGCCAGGCCTTAATTTGAGACCTTAATAATTTTAGTCAGACCGGAAGTCAAAGTCTTTTTTTTATGTTTTTGTAAATATATGTTTTTATGTGTAAATATGACGCTGTCAATCCCACAGTTGTGGGTAAAAGACGAAGAGGAAGGTATTAAAGGTAGGTATCTACAATTCTCGAGTGGCAATGACGTACTTTACGCTCTTATTACACAAATAGCTATTCTGCAACATATAAATGAACAGAAACTGTTTAACTGTAAAACCTGCAGTGGAGATTACTTTAGATTGAATAATTTTAATTAGTAGTGACGGTAAAAAGAACTAACAGGGAATGTTGTAATAAGAGATGTTGGATTCGCGTCGTTTTGGAGCTGTTTCTTATACGAGACCATGTTCAACCTTTATAAGTTATACAGGGTGTCCAGCTTCCACCTTTACAAACTTTTCCAGGTTATTAAGCATGCCAAAACAAACAGAAAAATCATATAAACATATGTCCGGAAATGCTTCGTTAAGCCGCTAGCCGCCATTTTGTTTTTTACACTTAAGAATTTTTATATCCGTAACGGGTTATTGTATGGAGCTCATATTTGGCATGCACCTTAATCACACGAATGCTCATTTTTAGAAAATATATTATTTTTGTCTGATGTATAGATTCAAAATGGCGGCCATTTTAAATTTTTAAACTCAAATATCTCAAAAACCGTAAATTTTATAAACATTTTACTTGACACAAAAAAGTTGACAAATTAAATTATCTAAACAGTGATACCAAGTTTGTAAGGATCCGACAACAAATAACGGAGTTAATGAGATTTTTCTCTTAAAATAACCTAAATTGGCATTAATCATAGGGCAAAATCTGTATTTTTGCACAGGAAAACCACAATAACTCCCTTATTTGTTGTCGGATCCTTACAAACTTGGTGTTACTGTTTACATAATTTAATTTTTCAACTTTTTTGTGTCTTGTGACATTTTTATAAAATTTACGGTTTTTAAGATATTTAAGCTTAAAAATTTAAAATGGCCGCCATTTTGAAAATATTCATCGGAAAAAAATAATATTTTTTCTAAAAATGATCATTGGTGTGATTAAGGTGCATGCCAAATATGAACTCCATACAACAACCCGTTACGGAAATAAAAATTCTTAAGTGTAAAAAACAAAATGGCGGCTAGCGGCTTAACGAAGCATTTCCGGACATATGTTTATATGATTTTTCTGTTTGTTTTTGCATGCTTAATAACCTGGAAAAGTTTGTAAAGGTGGAAGCTGGACACCCTGTATAATTTACTTACTTTTAGGCCGATTGGTTCAGAATGAAATTTGTTTAGTCTCAATTAAATTTACCATCCCTTTTACTATATTCATATATGGTTTGTAAGGGTTTTATAAAAGCCTTAAACAATTTTCAAAATTGGTAAGAAATATGATTTAAACTTATCATGATAAAATTCTGACTTTGAGACTTACAATGACTATGCCTAGATGCATGGTTGTGACTTTCAGCATCGTGAATCAGGGTGGGATGGTGATGGGATGTGAATCAGGGTAGGAATTTAAAATTTCAAGCATGATTTCTTCGATCGACAATCTTTTTAACAATGTGAACTAAAACAATTGATCAAAGCCTTTTGATTACTAGACAACGCTTTCGTTGAAGTAGGGTTTTATCCCTAAACTCCGGACCAAATTATAGGTAGTGATTTTGACTACATGGTTGACAACGTGCTTCTCTTGATTGCGCTTCGGGTAACTACAACTGCACGAACTGCCAAGTATGTATTTTAGGTATAGGTTGAAATTTACCACAAGAATTTGATAGTTTCACCACTGGAGGCGGGTGTGCTGTGTCCTTCGATTCGATGCTCTCCATCGCTTGGACACGGTGATCGAACGTAAGCAAGGTGATTTAGTCCCCTAGCAGATTTTTATTCCAGGGGTGTTATATTTAAAAAAAATCATCCGAGTGTTTGTTAATTAGAAACCGTTTATTTTTGCTCCTAGCGACAAGCTTCTCTCAAGCTGGATTACTTTTTCCAAGATAATCTGGATATTTGAAATAAAGTATTTGCATCTCCCTTCAAGCTGAAAAAAATGGTATAGCACAGTTGAGTCTGTTAAGTCGGATTTAGAAATTACTAGAAGTACAAAATCACAAAAGGGTTTCCACTATTGGTAGGTCCTTTCAAATTGAGGTAAGGCTATGTTAGATAGAAATGGCCTAAGTGTAGGGTTGGAAGTATTATTACTCCCAGTTATACTTGCGTTCTGTGGAGAGCTTGGTTGTACCGCCTCTGGTAGATCGGCCATAGCTCTTCTGCTCAACTGTAGTGGTCCACTGTGATGTAGGCTACATCTTTAAGAGTTTCAGCTTTCGATTTGATAAGTTTTTTATGCTCCTTTTCAATCTTCTCCCATTGGGCTCCTAAAACTTCAATCTTGTCTTGATCGGGACCTTTGTAATTTCGGAAATGTATTTGGCATTGAAAGAGTCAACTGCATTTTCTTGTTGCTTCAGTTTTATTTCTTGCAAATTTAGTTTTCATTCTTAAGTCTTATTGATTTGAAAGCGCGATAAATTATGATCATGAACGATTATATTCAATGATAAATTTCCAATCAATATACAAAAAAAAAATATTTAGAAGCCTCGTTTATTTAAGTCGTTCAGACACTTTAGTAAAGAAATGATTCCTTGGAAACATATTTAATTCGACTTCGATCGATTAAAATGTGAAAAGAGTGTGTAAAATTATTAATAGCTCAAATTACCTGGTATTTAAACAAGTAAATTAATTCACTTGGCGAAACTTCGTTATCCTACTTCATCGTTAATTTCGATGTTAAAATTTCGATTTGCGGTTGTTCGATTATTTAGATCGTTAGTCGAAGTAATCGATGATGTTACGGTTTTGTCACTATATTATATTTGTGTTATAAATGACTAACATTACCTTTAGACAATGAAACGAAAATATCCGAAAGAATTAAAAAATAGCTACTTTCAATGTAACAGGAAAAACGAGAAAACAATTAACTATTATTTTAAAATAAAAAAAACGCAACAATTGGTCCATAGCTCATTCTACTTTTTTCGTGTGTACGCTTTTGATGCATATCTCTTAGAAACTTAGAGAAAACGGAATCTTTTTTAGCCATATATCGCTGCCAAGAAACTCTGCTAAATACGACCAAAACAGTTTTTTTTTTTTTTTTTTTTTTTTTTTTTTTATGTTGAATTGGGAGAAGATGCGTTTATCATGTCTTTACAGACACTCATTTTTGTTAGTTTGTACTTCTTTCTCAACAAACGCTACCGAGTGATTCACTGTTAGGTGAAAGTAACGTTCTTCACCGATATGGCTTCGACCTGGGAAGAATATGTTTCTTAATAATGGGTACTAAGGCGTTTGCATCCGTCTTTTCTACTTTTACTAAGAAACATTTGTTAGAGTCACTTCCAACACTTCTAAAAACCATTTCTGGCATTTCAGGAAAGTAAACTGTCTTATTTTCTTTTTCCAAAGAAAGACTTATGTTTTCTAACTATTTTGCCTGGTCCGCCAATTTTTAACTTTCATTTTCTATAATAACTGTGCATCCCCCAATTTTAGAATGAAAATAAGAATTACATTAACGTTGTTGGACATTTTGATTTGATTGAGGAATGGAAGTAACTGAATAAAAACAATAACTAAAAAAAATATTCTTTCTTTAACACAGGTATAGTGTTATCATGTCTTTACAGACCCTCATTTTTGTTAGTTTGTACTTCTTCCTCAACAAACGCTACGGAGTGATTTACTGTTAGGTAAAAGTAGCGTTCTTCACCGACATGGCAATGACGGAGGTCATATAATTAATTAACATATGAATATAATAAATGTTTTAGCTCAATCAATAGTTATTATGATTGGATTTTCGCAAAATCAAAATTTTTTAATTGATAATTACGTTAGTGTAGGATAACGGACGTTCACTTTAGATCGATAGAAAAAAGCTAAAATGATGTTTACAAAGTATATTTTTATCAACTCACAGGATAAAAGAGTAATAATACAAACAGTAAAGATCTTATGATTTGTTTATGATTCATTTAAAACTTTTATGGGGAAAGGATCGAATTGAGATTAATTCCAATGTCTATGTTATGTTTTTAATATTTCCACTATCTAATAAATTATTAAAACTTACTTAATGTTAAGAAAGCCATAATAAGTCGCTGTCCTATCTTTCGATAGAAAATCGATTAAACACTTGATTTCTAGATAACATTTTCAAAAATATCCAGTAGTATAAAGAAATCGAAAAAAAGCAAAGAATTACTTTGAAGTGACATATAGGATTAAATGTCTTCGATTTTGTTACTATTATGAAGAGCACAAATATTCGACTGTTGAATCTCTATTAAATGATAAAAGCGAGTAAACATTTTGTTATCAACGGATTCCCAAACAAGACCACGGATCATGTTTGAACACGAAGCTTGTCATCCATCCATTCGACCCTTGTTTGTACCCTGCTCGTCATTTGGGGTCGACAAGTAGGTTCGATGTGGGCTTTTTATGATATTAGCAGAGTTTTTATATAAATGTCATCTAAGAAAAGCCAGTTTGGGTATTCCCTTATTTATCTGCATAGATTCCGTCTAACATAAAAAAATCTATATTTTTAAAAGACGATATTGGTAATATACATGGCTATAAATTTTAAATATTTCAATATTATATTTAGTAGAACCCTTTATTATTTATTTTGAAATGGCGTTTTAGTTTGTTTGGAATATTAAAACAACAACTACGATGTTTTTGAAACAATAAATCTGACATTGATGGTACTAAAAATACCTATTTTAATTTATATTATGCTTAAAGGACGTACAAAATTTTGCTTTCAGCAGCGCCGTGGTATTTTTTTACATATTTTCTATCATAAGTAAATCTTGTGTATTGTTACTAACCTTGTTAAGTTGTAGGTATTACTTCCACCTAAAGACCTGATCAGATTCCTGATCCCAAAATGTTGTTCATTTGTTTTTACTAATTAGTGATAACAAATTTCCCCAATAATTTACTATACAATAACGTAAACTCACCATCACCAACAATGAAATTTAAAGAATAAGAAAAATCGTTGTAAAAAAACTATAAAAGAAAACAGCATTTAAAATTAGTATTTCCTTTGTCCTTTGATGTCCCCCCTGGAGGACCCGCTACACTCTGAAAAATATCATTAATTAAATGTATTAATTTTCACTAAAACTATCTAAAGTAACTAATATTCACGTTGTAGTGTTAGGAATTATTGTTAACTGCAAAGACCCTTACTGAGGTTCTGTATCAACATAATTGCTCTTTTTAATGCAAGCCATTAAAACATTCACTGCAAGGGGCTTTTTAAATGTTAAAAAACAATTCGACGGAATGACAGATTCCAAAATTAACACCCTCTTCATATCTCATTTATTATACACACAACATTGTACACATACATTGGAATATCAATACTTATCGACAACGTTTTAATGGGTTTATCGCTAAATTTATTGATGGCAACAAAAAATATTGATTTTTATCTCACAAATAAGTGACTTTAAAAAACAAACAATTAATTCTATTTGAGAGTGGAAATTCTCGTTTTAAATTTAAACAAACCGTTATGCAGTAACGTGTAACTTATGCCTCATATTACTAAATGTAATAACCCATTTGCAGGATCGCGACGTATTTCATTAGCAACACGTTGCGCGCTGCTGCGCCGACACTTGATATGAATATCATGGGCATTAGTGTACCATCTAGTGCATTATATCTAATGTATTACCATCATGGCATACTGTTGAGTATTGTTCTAGCGTTTGACAGTTGTAATCTGCTAACAAATGGTAGCAGTGTCATAATAAGGGCAAACATGGTTCTGTGCCTCTCTTGTCTGATACATTTGCTGGCTAAAACTTGTTATAATTAAAAATCTCGAGAATGCAATTACACTTTGCATGAAAATAATAAATTGACATAATTTTTCCACGAATACTAATTTAATTGTAAAAGAGTGTTTTCGCTACACTCCCCTAACCATTTCGACGGGTTTTAAAGGTTGTTTCGTAATTTGTGGAACAGCATGGAGGTTTGAATTCATAACCTTTCATGAATTCTTAGCGAAATCTTATGTTTTTTCATGTTTAAATGGAACAGCATTGTGAAACATGAAAAAAATGGTTTGATTAAGCGCCCCTTTTTTGATGGCCAAGCGGCCTCTGAATAATGGAAGTACAACATTGAAAATAATAACGGTGTGTAAACTAATTCAAACTATTGAAAGGCTTAGTTATCATTATAAGCGTTTTTGAAAAAAGTTTTGAAAGTTTTTTAAAAACTTTAAAATCTTGCAGTTATGGGATTAAAAAGAATATATTTTAACGACTATTATTTAGGCCTTATTTCAAGAATAAAGGTGTCTCTAATGTAGCATTACTGCCTAGTCAACATCAGCGACTCTTGTTTGTCTAAAACCAACGAGAACCGCACAGCCGCCAATGTTAAACATATACCAGTGCGGTACACAAATGGCTGCTGTTGATGGCGCAGTTTAAGAGAGGCCTCCAGAGACTATGGACGGTAATGGGCCGGGTTATGTGTGTCGGGGGAGCCCGGCCCTCACTGCTCAGCCTCCCATCAACCTACTTCGCACCCGCCAATAACTTATGTTACATGCTCCTCTTTTTGTTCAAATTTCAAGAAACACCTTCACTAATAATATTACTAGTGTAATTTTTACAGCCTTTATACCTTATCAACAATAAATAGAATCTACTTAGCAGCCTGTGGGTATCAATTGTTGGTACTATTTATGCCATAAGTTTATCGGGTAAATTACCAGCTATCTACAGCAGCAGTTTTTTGTCTTGGGTTGCTGAAGATGGGTGGTAATTTACGCGAAACATCTTCGGCATAAATGGTACCAACAATTGATATCCACAGGCTACTACGTTATTAATTAATATTATAATAGTTCTAATGCAGAGCGAAAATCAAAAGTAAGCACCTTGATGTGTTATCAGAAAAAACCCATCTCGGAATACGACTATGGTCATTTCAATAACTGATGGGTTTCATTGGAGTTCATTATTTCAATGTTTCTTAGGATATCAATTAATTATAGGACGATATAATGGATTTTCTGGTTGATTTTTATTTTATATAGAGAGTATTATGTTGTTGTGTTAAATGTTTCGTAATCTCTTGAAACCCACTGTCAGGAAGATAAATATAATAAATCAGCAAATGCGACGAGAGACTAACCAAGACTAATGTCCTAGTCTCCCCGTGGACTGTTGGCGGTGGGGACTGATGCAAGTTCAAAGGTCATCATAGAGCCAACACCTCTAGGGGCTCGGGGGTTTGACTTGTGCAATAATAAAGGGAACAATATTACGGTAGCAGTTAATATGTCAGAAAACATTTTCATAATTTACCTTTTACATACAGTGATAAATAATCTTGATAAAATAATAGGTAGAAAATGGTTTTATGCAGTGAATAAATGAAAAAAAAAAAAATACGTTTTGTAAACTAAAAAGTTTGTTATAATATTGATCAAATTTTTTATTTTGAAATAGCTAAGGTATTTGGAGACACTCTTTTTTATTTACTTATCATAATCCTACTACATGCATGTTAAATTCATTGAAGAAAAATATTCACATCCTAAGTTTATAACCGATGAAGGTAAAACAGAAAGTTTGTATCTCACGACTTTCATACAGGCGCTCAAAGCCTTAAGTCCGTTACAAAGTTGGCCGCTAACGAACATACCATCTTGGGATAACTTAAGAGCGCACCTGCAGCAACTTTATTGGCAATAAGCCGGATATATCCCTTGAAACCTTTTATAAAAGCTGAAAATAAAATTCGAAAGTTCTTAATTAAAGCAGCCCAAATTAAAATATGTTGAAATTTAGTTTCACGTGACAAGGTACGCACGGTATACATCGTGTATCAATCGCTTTTAATTCATAGGTTGAAAGTTTTTCAGCAAAACGTTAAAATAATAATTAAATTTTACATTGTCATAAAATGAGGTAGTTTTTATTATATGTGCGTATTTTATTCTCATTTATGAAGTATACCAGTTTAAAAAAGAGAAAAATGTTTCATATTTAATTGTTTAAAAAAAATAATATTATTTGTTACAAGATACTGTAAAAGTGTAAATAAAATGAAACGTCATCAATTAAACAATGTTTAAACTTTATATAGTCAATATTATCAACAGTCATGTGGTAAAACTTTCATCAAAATAATAAACTAAGGTTAAAATTAATTACAATTTAACAATTTTATCACCTATGAACAAATTTAACATAAAAAAATAACGAAATGTAAGTTAAAGTACACTCGTAGATTTGACGTCTAATGAGTTAGTACAAACTTATTATGCATGTTTGACAAATTTAGTACAGAAAAATATGATAAATTTTTTTTATGATTTAAATTGCTGCTCCACAGACTAAAGGTTAATTATAAATTTTATTAGTTATCACCACATTGATTCGATATATAATAAATTTACTCAAAAAAAAAGTGCTCGATTACTTTTAGCCAATTAACTTGTTAATATAAATAGTTTTGTGCTGTTTTACGGCCAAGCTTTAATTTGATTCAATGACATTTGACATTAAATATTACCTCTCGATAAAGGCTTCTTGAAAAGTCATTAATGCAGTGTTCACATCATTCCCGTCAAAGCCGTCGCGCCGTCAATTGAGTCACCTCGATGGTTCTCCATCAAGCTGACACTCTATTGACGTGTGCCCCCAAACAATGCCTCACCGACCTAGTTGAAATATTAACGTATCTACATTTTAGTTTTCTAATTTAATTCTTTCACTTTTTTTAACTAAAATTACGAAAACTATCTAAGCATCAATCAATATTGCTGGTAACCTACTCGTCTAGAAATTTGCATATACAGTAATGCAAAGTTTTTTGATACCTACCACTATTTTGTTTGGCAATCCGAATCACTACATAGTGTTACTCAGTATTGTCAAAATGATATTTTTACAAATATTTAAAGTAATTACATTATTATAAGATTTTCAATTGATAAAAGACTATATTATATATGTAACATGTGCTCTATTATAAAAATAAGAATTTCTAGAATTAAACCGAGGAAAGAACTATTTGACGCGATGTTCACTTTTGTTAAGAGGTGTTTGTACTCATTCTCCCTAGCCAGAGGGGCTTAGAGAAGATAAGTTTTAACAAGTTTGATAGTTATAAACATCACTTAAACATACACGATTGAATAGTTTAAAAATAAATCAATTTTTCTTTTTTGAAATAGCACTTGTTTTCAAACAGCTGTCACCTGTAAAAAGGTATAGTTGACGTTAACTTCAAAGCCTGATTACTATAATACTATAACAACGTAAATTAAAACAAATGAGCAATGCTTTGTTTATCTGGTACTTTATATTATAAATTGACAATGCCACAGTTCACTTAAATATCAGGAGTTAATCAATGTAGACAATGCAGCATGGACTAGTTAACTACAATGTATCATCTTTGCTACAGGTAATGAATTTTGTTCACTAGATTTTTGTCATTTGAATGTAAACTGAATGCTTTGATTTGGTAATTAGTACTGGGGCGAATTATTTGCTCTTAAAACTTAAACAATTCTTCATAGCAATATCAGTACAGACAGTGCGTGGAAATACCGTAGAGGAATACGTAGTCTGTACTTTGGCAGTCGAGAAAGCAGTTTTCATTATTTATTTATTTTATTTAAAACTCCATAATGAAAATGTTAAATATTTTAGAATTTAAACTTAAAAATTATAACGAAATAAAATATTTAAGTACAAACGTCCTTAAGCATGTACTATTTTTAAAATTTGTTTAAATAACCCCGTTATTTGCAAAATTTGGATAAAATCGTTGGAGCCGTTTTCAATATCAATGTGCAGTGTATGACTGCACACATAAATAGAAATATAAAAAAATATACTCGTATACAGGGTGTTCGGAAAAAACGTTTCAGGAATTCAGGAGGTTATTGCCCACATCAAAATAAGCAAAATAGTTCCTGTAAACATATGTCCTAAAATGCTTCGTTAACCCGCTAGCCGCCATTTTGTTTTTTACACTAAATAATTTTTATTTCCGTAATGAATCATTGTATTAAATTAATATTTGGCATGCACCTTCATCATAGCAATACCCATTTTGAAGAAAAATTTTATTTTTTTTTCAATGTGTATTTTCAAAATGGCGGCCATTTTAAAATTTTAAACTAAAATATCTCAGAACCGGTAAATTTTATGAAAATTTTATTAAACACAAAAAAGTTGACGAATTTAATTATCTAACCAATGGTACCAAGTTTGTAAGGATCGGACAACAAATAACGGAGTTATGGAGATTTTTCTGTATAAAAACATTGATTTTGCATTGTAATTAATGCAAATTAAGGTAATTTTAATTGAAAAATCTCAATAACTCCGTAATTTGTTGTCAGATCATTACAAACTTGGCACCATTGGTTAGATAATTAAATTTGTCAACTTTTTTGTGTCTAGTAAAATTTTTATAAAATTTACCGGTTTTGAGATATTTTAGTTTTAAATTTTAAAATGGCCACCATTTTGAAAATACACATTGGAAAAAAATAACCTTTTTCTTGAAAATGGGTATTGCTATGATGAAGGTTCATGCCATATATTAACTTGATACAATGATCCATTACGGAAATAAAAATTATTTAGTGTAAAAAACAAAATGGCGGCTAGCGGGTTAACGAGGCATTTTAGGACATATGTTTACCGGAACTTTTTTGCTTATTTTGATGTGGGCAATAACCTCCTGAATTCCTGAAACGTTTTTTCCGAACACCCTGTATAACCTCTTTTACATCAAATTACTTTAACACTAGGCACAAAACATTTAATGTCGATTAATTATCCTAGCAGAATAACATAAAATCAGCGAGCACCCATGAGAAGTTATTAGTTGAATGTATCTAAAGACGTTTGATAACGGTCTCAAAGCTGGTGCTTCCTAATCCAACTACTTATTTCTTTCAAGAACGCCGTCCCGTGTATGGGAGCCCGCGTTATAATTCGAGGATTTCTCTTCCTCTACCGAGCTTATTACATCTTATTACAAATCTACACGATATGAAGTTCAGCTCTTCTCTTTCGTTGATATCACACTTACTTCATTGAATGATATGTTGTAAATTTTAAAGCTTTAGGCAATTACAATACCACCGTCGGTCTTAAGTTTTTAAGTCGTTAAAGTATACAAATTATCTTTGCAATTAGTGATTATTAGGAGGGAGGTTTATCTCTAAACTTCTCAAGTTAACAGAAACCCACCTTCAGAATTACCAGTTGTTATAAGCGCCAATCGCATTATATTCAGGTTATGTCACATCATTTCACTTTATTTAATTCATTTAACTATACCACTTTGTAAGTTTTTATTGCACTGTTATGCCTATATGCAAGCTATGATCAACTTCAGGAGAGTAAGAAGTCTCTTTATTTCAAATTATAACAAGAGCACATGAACGTAAGTTGATTAAAAATATCACCAATATACCGCCATATAAAAGTTCTATTTTCACGTGAGTTGCCACTGTAACAGTTACAGGGATACTGACACACATAGACAAATTTCACTGAATTGTATTGTTAATAAGGAAAACATAGGAAATGGATCATCTAAAGCCTTTGAAAAACTGACCGATATGTTTCGAAAGTGATTTTAAACAAGTTTTTGCGTTCTTTTTCCAAAATAGAGCCGAACAATGAAAATAATAATTCTGCTCTATACTTTTATATTTCCCGAACACAGTTGGGACTAAGAGGAATAGGATGTCACAAACAACCATGATATGTTTACTAGTTACTCATCTGGAGTTTTAATGTTGTGAAAACTTTATTGTTTTTAATGTAATCTATTTAATAGCGAAAGTCTTTTCCTATTCCAAAATTCCTCATCAAGCGTATCTGTACCTGTCTTGCCAGTTAGATTTTATTTTTTTTGTTATTTTAGTTTGTATTATGAACAAACTTTATTGGTACAACGCAATATATTAGATTGAAAATGTGTTAAAAATTGTTTTTAATAACTATTTCTTCCAAAGAGGAGTGGGTAGAAAAGGTTTACTGGGACGAACCTTTTAGTACACCGCTAGGGGCGGTTTGTGGCATCGCGACTGGAATTGCGGCTAATTAAATATACCCCATGCCAACAAATCGTTCCTTTGTCCTTAATGCCGTGTATTTATGCTATGGCCTTTACTCTTGTACTGTAATTACACTGTCTCACCGTCATTACAATTTATATTGATCAATACGGCGTGATAATTAATATACTTAACGAAGATGTGAAGCGGATACAAAATAATCCTCATGTAGCATTTACTTTGTATACAATAAACAGTATTTAAACTAAGTATTATTTTAAACCATTTTCCGCCATTTAGTAACGTGAATATTGTATGAAAACAAATCCAGATTAAGGCTCCGGTCTACCCCAGCCCGAATGCCGCGTCGCGGTCGCGGCTGTAGCGCTAGGCGACTTTTATGGATGTAGAGGTTTACGGGAATCGTGTTTTAAAAAAAACTAATTAAGATAGAGATTGGCTCTTAATTTTTTTCTAAAATGACAAATACGGATCTTGTCTTCTGTGTTTTTAGAATTTTTAAATAAAATTTCTAACTTCAGTTATAACTTTCTAAAATCATCTGTTTTTCTCTACTGGCAAGTTTTATAGATGCAGAGGTTTAAGGGGATGGTGTTTTAAAACTGACAAATTAAGATAGAGATTGACTCTTAACTTTTTCTAAAAGTAGAGAAAATGATCTCGTCGGCCATCTTTTTATATATTTAAATAATTAAATAAAATTTCTAATTTTAGCTATAACTGACTAAAATGATCTGTTTTTCTCGATGCAAATGCAAGGATTTTTTAGAATCCTGTTATCTTCTGCTAAATGCAGCCTAGAGCTATAACTAAGGTGTGACATTAAAGAAGAATAACGGTGCTAAATTTCCTTAGTTACACTTTGGTAATCTCACTTTGGTAGTTTCATCAAAAATAATGGAAAACTTCAGTTAAAAATCGAGAAAAACATATGATTTCAGACAGTTATAGCTGAAATTAGAAATTTTATTTTAAAATTCTGAAAAGATTGCCGACTAGATTTTTTTCTACTTTTAGAAAAAGTTAACAGCAAATCTCTATCTTAAGTAGTTAGTTTTAAAACACGATCCCCGTAAACCTCTGCATTTACAACCCTAAAAAACAGATGATTTTAGACAGTCATTACTGAAATTAGAAATTTTATTTAAATTCTAAAAAGATAGCCGACTAGATAATTTTTTCTACTTTTAGAAAAAGTTAACAGCCAATCTCTATCTTAATCGGTTAATTCTGAAACACGATCCCCGTAAACCTCTGCAGCCATCAAACTCGCCTAGCGCTACGGCCGCGAGGCGGCATTCTGCATCGTTGTTCGGGCTCAGGTAGACCAGACCCTTAATATTTTGTGAAGGTCTACGTTTTGAATTAATAAAAAATTTCCCTAAAAATGAACTAGACTAGGCGCTTCTCCTTTCTTCTTTTCTTCGAAATTGTAGATGAACATTATTGATGCAAAAAGGCTCCTCGCGAGTTAACGAGTCTACCTTGAACCACAAACACAAGGTATTTTTTAAGAACCTTTGAAAGAACCACCACTATAAGAATCAAACAACTCCAGAGGTATATTCAACTGGCGATTAACCTTTCTTGATATATAGCATAGACTGAATAGTATTGAGAATGGAGTAGCCGTTTTGGAAAACATTTAACTTCTTGTGTTATGCTCTTCTTTATCGTGTATCATCTTGTTGTCTATTAGAATTTCTATATTTTCAGTAGAATTTTTCTATTCGTACTATGGCTTTTACCATTACTATTGGTGATCTTCTTATCTGTAACAGAAGTGTTTGAGAGTTTAGTTTTGAAAAGTCTCTACTAATTCAATTAAAAAACCTAATCATTCCCTAACAACTTGTCTTCCGACCGGAAACACTTACAGCGATCAATCTTACAAGCTTTAACCTCAACATGACCGCAGTTTTTGGGACTATAAATCAAGCCTCTGACAGAGTTAAGTAACAAATATCTAGCACAACTTTGAATTTTAGTAATAACCGGCTCCTTCCTGTTGTAAATACGATCATAATTCAATAACATGTACTCATTGTCCCAAATGGGCATGCTGTATACAGTGCCATATATGTTTACTAGGGGTTCCCCCAAGGCTCCATTCTGGGGCTTTTCCGTTTATTCTGACTATAAATTACACAAAAGTGAGTTAAAATCAACCTTCTTCTCTTTGACGCTGATGCCAAGCAATTTCAAAAGATCTCCTCCAATAATAACCATATTTTTCTTAATATTGCACTAACCTAGATCTAAGGACGGTGCTAAGGACAAAATGGAAGGAGCTGAATATATCCAAATGTATTTAGATAACCTTCTCTCGTATTAGAAGTTGGAAGAATCACATTTACATCCACGACAGACCTACATCTTACATGGAATAAGAGGATCTTGATAATTATCGTGAATGACCTTTGACTGTGCCCACAGTCCATCCCGGACCATGTATCCATGGAATTTGAGAGCTGTGCTTTAGCTATTCTGGCGTTAACCCCAGAGGGGGACGCTTTGTCCGTAAATTCTTAACAACTCAATCTCATTCAAGATTTTATGAAGGATTGGATTGGAATAGGTCTCTACTGTGTTGTCTCTCTACCAAGTTGGTCTCATTGATGCTATGGACATGGTTTAGCAAAGCGCGTATTTTCTACCTTACGGACTCAGGATTAGGTTTTAATACTTAGAGTTCTTGAACTTGAGTCGGTAATTGAAGCTTAGCACGCTAAAGAGAACAGGAGGGAACTTCTTGATCTTTGCTTACTCCACAATTTGTAAAGCTCAACTTCCAATGTTGCTCGACAGACTCGATTACTAGATGTCTTTGAGGAATAGACTTCAAACCAAAAGGAGAGAAGTACCATTCTTCACATTAATGGTCTCAGAGATTGAGTCGCAGGAAAATAGAAATCTTTCATCCCCCTTCTTGGTTTAAGAGTAGTGTACAGAAACTGTTTGACTATGATTTTATGACTATTATTAAATATTTGCCGTTAACTATTTTTTTCTACCTTTTGGCAAATACGTTTTCATGCATTATAGAGAGGTTTTTAGTTGTTATATTTCATTTTTACTGTTTTTCAATCTCCAAAAAATTATCCATAATCAATGCACTTGCTATTTGTATTGATTCCTAATGTAAATAATTTTCAGCTAGTAGGCTAATGGTAATGCCAATGTTATAATTAAATTACTGCAACCACATTTATCGATCACATGGTTTCTGCAAAAAGTAACATATTACAGTATTTACAATACACAGTGTAACGTTGCATATTAATAACACTTCTTTGTATTTTAAAATTACTGAAATTGCGTTTACCGTATATAATAAGTAAATACGCGGAAAAATACACTCGCAACAAAATATTCACCAATTTCTATTTATATAATAATAGATTTTTTTAAATTTACTACCAATCGCTTATAAAATGGGCTTATAAATACGTTCAGGAATTATCATTTTTATTGAAATAATATTTAAATAAGAATATTATTAAAAATGGGAAGCTTATATCTGGATCATTAAGGTCCAATGAATCAATAAATGAAGGTGACCGCATTAAATATCTGGGAGTAAGCTTTTCAAACACCCTTTGCTTTGATTCCGCTTCAATTCTTAAAAAGCTGTCCAACAGCTTAGAGATTATCACAAAAAGTTTGTTGTTGAACAGTAATAAAAAACTCACCATCATAAATCAGTATATTTCTCCTACCGTTATATATCCTCTACAAAATTCGAAGTATAATCTAATTTCAAAACAGTTTCTCAATGACGGTGATAAAATTATCAGAATTTGTATAAAAGAAATTCTTCAACTCCCAAACGATGCACTTTTATATTCTAACAAAAACTCAAAAGGATTGAATGTAATGAAATTAGAATGGGAGACCTTTATCCAACAATTTAACAGCTATAAAGTTCTAGAAAGATCTAAAAACAAATACATACCTCCATCATTTGAAAGAGAAAAAGAAGAATGTTTAAATGCTCTAATTTTATCAATATCAGAATTTACCAACATCCCAAAAGACAAAATTTCTAGCAAGGATATTAGGAAGAAACTCCGCAATTACCTCAAAAAGGAAAAGGAGTTTCCCTGTACAGCCAAGTGAAGTCTGCCAATTTCTGGTTATTCAAAAAAGAGGGTCTTTCTGACTCAGAATGGCGCGACAGCTTAAAGATGACATGCAATATTGCTTCAGTGAGGACTGTTCCCGGGCGCGGAACCATTGCAGACACTGCAATGAGTTTGAAACTCTTGCACACGTGTTGGGATCTTGCAAGCAAAGTGAATTCCTCCGAAACAAAAGGCACAACTCTGTCAGGGAAATCCTAGCAGCTGAACTGAAAAAACAAAACCTAGAAGTGTATGAAGAGGTATTTTGTATATCAGACACTGGAAGTACTAGGAGAATTGACATATTGGCTATCAACCGTAAGAAGAACGAAGGGTGGATTATAGATCCCACGATAAGATTTGAAGACTCTATTAATCAGCCTGAAGAAGTCAATAAAGAAAAAAAGGAAATCTATGAACCAACCATCCCGTTCTTGAAATCAAAATATGAAATTGAAAATTTAAGTGTGATTGGCCTTATGTTTGGAGCACGAGGAACTTTAACCTCAAACTATGTGCAATTTAGAAAACAATTAAAAATTCCAAAATCAACAGACAAAATTTTAGTTATTACGATTCTGAAAAATTCCGTCTATATCTTAAGGGTGGGTTTACACGTGAGAGTTTTTCACTCTCGGAGAGTGGTTAGTTACTCTCATAAAAATCTCAGACAGCTGTTGATAGTACTCGCAGAAAACTGTCTGGGATTAAAACTTAACAATCTTGGAAAATTTCCTTGTTGTGTAATCACCTCTGCGAGTACCTGCTGAGAGTACAAAACTCTCTGAGAGTGAAAAACTCTCACGTGTAAACCTACCTTAAGAAATCATTTGTATAACAAAAATACTTTGTAAATTATGAAATAAAGTAAAAGAAGCTATAGACCATACATATAATGGTCAAATAATTAATTATAACAAAATTTTATATTCAACAACATTACCAAATTTATCTGTATTACACTGTGTCATTTGGCAAACCATTACATGTATAGTCAGTTAACAGTTTCTGTTTTTAATAAAATTGTCATTTGATCTAATTTCTTTATACTTTTAAATTTTCTTTTGAATTAAAAATGAGCATTCTAAAATGTTGAGTTGCATTAGTTGATAGGATTAAAATATTCTGCAAAGGATTGGAAAAGGGTTCTGCAGAGTAGTATTGCTACAACAACCTTTATATAAAATCTTAATCGTAATCTTTACGCAATGTACCGGGTGTCCACAAAAGAAGTTAACAACGTTGTTTAAAAAATGTAGTGAACTTTTAATAACTTATAAAGAGTAACATACAACATCAGAAAGATAAAAACCTCAAGTTTTCCTGTATAGTTTAAGTGCTCAATATACACCTAACTGGCTGCACGATGTAAAGAACCTAGACGAGAGTCTACCACAGCGACGAATTGGCCGTGCTGCTGTCGACAATGTTCCTCTCTTTCTCTGGCCTCCACGAATCCAGCCTTAACGCCACGAGATTTTTTTACGGGGTTATGTAAAATACAGTGTTTATGTTCCTTATTTGCCGACGAATCTCGGTGAACTCAGGTTTCGCAATACTGGTGCAGTGCAAAGTGTTGAGGCAACTCTTCAAAAAGTTTGATCAGAATTAGACTTAAGAATTTATGTCTGCAGAGCATCCCTTGGCTCGCATATTAAGCACTTGTCACAATAAGGGAAAAACTTGAGGTTTGTATCTTTCTATACTGGTGTATGTTTCTCTCTATACGTCATTAACACTTCACAGTATTTTTTAAACAAAGTTGTCTACTTCTTTTGTAGGCACACGGTATTTGTAATATTTGAATATTAAATTAATCCTAACATTACTTAAAATATTGAAACGGCAGAAACTATCACTAATAGTATATATATACGGAAAAATTCAAATTAGTTTTAATGCCAAGTTAATATTTTAAAAATACTTAACCTTTTCTTATTGTGTCAATGTACTTTTAAGGTACATTCGTTTAAAGTAACACTTCAGGTTCTTTGTAATTGGTTTCGTCAGCGTTGAACACGTTTTTGTGGTCACCGCTCTTTGGTGGTAGTTTCTGAGAATTAAAATTATTTAAGTCTAACAAGAGCACGTCTTGTAATCTGTAACTTTTATTTTTTAGTGATTTGAAAGTATATTCGTCTGTATTATCCCTTACGTATCACTATGCAATGTAGTTTAAGTGAACTTATTAGAGTTATTGTAGGTTTAATTAAGAATCATTTCGTGTTATTGAACGGGTTGTATTAGAAATCAACAAAAGTATAACCGTTATTTATGAAATTAATATACTGTGTACATGCAGATATCATGAATTATTATTTAGTCTAGTTTCCTTCACTTGGCTTTTAACAAACTACTCATAAAAACTAACCGGAACATGCTGTTAATTTAAATAATTTACATTAAAGGATGATTATACATCAATAAAAGAAGTTACGTAAACAGAGAGGATTTTTTATATAAAAAGTACACACGAACACATTACATTCACTGCCATAAAATAACAAATAAAAAGAACCAAATATTGGATATTAGTAACTAATTTTGATAAAAAGATCCGTGTCAAGTAAATGTAATGCCTGGTTTTCTTTATAGATCTTGTATTTTGCTGATTCACATTTGATATTTTTTGTGGTAGGCATTTGAAAATGTGACTTAATAAAACATGAAATATAGTATGAAAAACTAGGAAAATTTTGGATTCGTGGAAGATGTTTAGTAGAAAAGTTTAAACTTTCTGCGCTTGTATGAGGTAAAATCGAACCCTTCTGCTGCAACACGACATGGAGTAGTAAGGAAATCCTAATGTAAGAGAAGGATTATGGCCGATGTACGAGAAATAAAACTTAGTATAATAAAGTTTCATGTGAAACACTTCAAACATTTTCTTAAACAAGGGGGTGGATTGAAATTGAGTTTTAGCAATGGATTTTTAGAACCTGCCTATTTGGTGACTATATTTCAAAAAATTCTTTAAAAGGAGTTTGTCGAAATATTTTTAAAGAAAGAACTCTCGAGTTATGTATAGATTAAACCAGTTTTACTTTAAATGAATATTTCCTTAAATGGTTCTGAAAAGCATCGACCCCTAGTGATCCATTGTAGGTAATGTAATGCAATGCTCGGATTGAAGAGTCTATTTTGGAAGAAAACAAGCATACAGTAGGATGGGCACCATATGTCTATTATAAACAATAAAAATATTTTTTAGCATAAAAGTTTGTCACCACAGGGAAAACAAAAACTGAACATGCAGTGTTTTTGTAGGATAAAATGTAATAATTTGTTCATTTTTTTATTTTAGAGCAGTGTTTTATAAAATTGGAGCCTAATTATATTATTAGGCAACTTAACTGTATTGCAGGCTCTAACTTTGGTAGTTTACAAAGAACTTAATTTTTATTTAGATAGGCTTATAGAGAATGGACATTCTATTCCAGGAAGTTAATTTAAACTTTAAAATGGAAATTTATAAAGCATGCTTTATGTACAGCATACAAACGTTCGCGTGTTTAAAGAAAGGAGACTTTATTCCAAGCCTCTCAAAAGATGTCAGACCGATGTCGTCATTAAAACTGTCTCGGGGGAAATTTCAAAAGACAAAGGAATCACTAATTGTGGCCTGTATTTTTATTTCTCTTTTCCTTCGTTTTCCCTTTAAAGTAATACTGTTTTATTGTGCCACTCAGAGATGATACATAAACGTTGATAATAAATATTTATAATGTTAAGCAACTATCAATCAACTCCCTCAACTTGTTTTTGTCAAGTTAAAGTTTCTCGAATAATTGACATTTTAATTTACATTATGTCTTAATTTGATTTATTTTGCGGTTCATTAAACTTGATGATAACACAATGTTTTTTTATTACATTTAATCGAAAATCCGTACTACGTTTACTGTTATGAGAGCTCAGTTAAAACTTACTTTCTTGTGAATAAAATTACAAAATAACTAAATTAGGTCTATTAATATAGTCCAGTAAAATTATACATTTTGGTATACAAAAGGTCGGGTAGTTCTGATTTTTTTATATGTTGGTATTGTTGGGCCCATTACATAAAATCCAAGTTTTCGACCTCGAGGTGCGACCGCGCACCACGGGGCGCGCCACTTGTTACTAAAATATCGAAATTTTTACAAATTCTAAGTTGTTTTAGTCTAAATCGCTAGCGAATAATTTTACAGGCAATATTACATTATTATATTAAAGGAGGATAAATATGTGTTATTTTAAGCCCAACAACACATATGTAGCGTAATTAATGACCGAAATAAAGACTTTCAAACAAAATAACTAAATAGCCCACTCAAAATAGGTTCGTGTCGGAAGTGATTCCGGGGTGGCTGAATTTTCACAGTTGAGAATTATTTTAGCTTTACAATGATTTATAATATCACTATGTTCGGTTTGAGGATAACGAGCAATATTGCATTTTATTTTATGGCGACAGTGAAAAAAGTCTTCGCTCTTGGTCCTATTTCAGTACAGACAATATTGAATTTTAAAGTCTTCACCTCTTATTTTTTCTAAGGGATGACTTAGAGGAATGGAACTTCAAACATTAATATTTGGCCATTAGTACTTCATTTTGTGGTACAATGTGACTTTTTAGACCCAATGGGGGACGGCCCACTAGGAGTTAGGCCTACAAGAAAATCTTAAAGGTAAGCATAGGGCAATATGTACCTCATATTAAAGGTCTCACTTAATAGAACACAATGCTGCAAACCTGACCTCAATCGGACAACGCAGCCGGAAATGGCAGGCATTTTAACTTTTCCTTAAAATCTTTTCTAGCAATTTCAAAATGTAAATAATTTCATTGCCTGCTACTTCTAGCTCGGTTATCCTGGATTATCTAAAATGCAAAAACTTTAAGTATGCTATTATCGTTATGTGGACTACTGTCGAAGTTTGTGTTATAAATATTAAATTAAGTAAATTTTTTTAGACGTTAGTTTTATCTCAAGTAGGGCATTCATTGATTTAAAAAAATAGTTTGACCATTTTTTAACCTCTGTAGCCTATTAAGATAAAATTCTTACAAATTAACTTTATATTCTTCCTCTCTTAGTTTCATTCATACGTTCTCGTATTATTTATCCATGGAAAATAACATAGCAAACACCATAAATCTATACAGTGTTTGCTTGAAACAAGTATATAGTGGAAATATTAAAAAAATACACAATTTAAATCTATCTTTGGGAAATTGGTTTATTTTGAAGATCTGTATTTCGGTCATTAATTACGGTAAATACGTGTTGTTCGGCTTAAAATGTCATAAATTTATCCTCCTTTAGTATAATAATGTAATATTTACTGTAAAATTATTCGCAAGCGATTAAGACCAAAAAACCTTAGGATTTGTAAAAATTTCGATATTTTAGTAACAAGTGGCGCGCCCCGTGGCGCGCGGTCGCACCTCGAGGTCGAAAACTTGTATTTTATTTAATGGGCCCAACACTAACAACATATAAAAAAATCAGAACTACCCGACCTTTTGCACGGCAACCCCGTATTTTCTGACAAATTTACTGGACTATAACCCAACCTAAACATTAATCATTATTGCATTATGCATTAGTAAACAATTAGATGTAAAACGTACATGAAACGTGTTAAGTATATGGTATTAAAAAATTACTTTGGTTTTAAAACGTTAGACTAAGCGGAGTCTTTTTTTTGGATTTAATGAAAAGATTAGTTATGTGTATTTTTCAGTCACTGGAAAATACATATTTATGATATGTGACGTCCAGTGTCTCCCGCAAATACCCTGACCAACTTTAATTCTGTCTTTCAATATTCACTTAGTAATGCAATAAAACTCCTAATTTTGAAGTAGCTTTGACTAAATTATTGTCAATATTATTTCCATATTAGTTTCATTTTTATCGTTCATTTATTTTTATTTATTATTCACTATCCGATGTTCCATTAAATCTGTTCTTTTTACTAAAATTAACGAGTCATATTAAAGCCAAGTCATACTAAAAAGATTTATAGTAAGAATTAAATTCACATAAGGATCATAATCGTATAAACATTGATAATACACTTGTAGTAGTGTATAAACCAGTAAATGGTATAAACTATGTAATTACATCTCAGTTAGATGTGGTTTTCTCGCTCCTTAACATAAAGATAAAAACAGAAAAAAAACAACAACTATTTGATCAATATACTATTTTTAACACTAAAAGAAATTGTGAGACGCCAATGAATCTGTCTTATAAAAATTTTCAACTATTGTAATTGTTAATTACTCACTAAAAAAACCAAAGATGATTAAACCGTGTTGATACAGCAGAACAAAAGGCAAATTTGACAATGAGCCTTGACTGGCTGCTGTGCAGACAAAGCAGAATATCGAATGTACTGAAATGATGAGCAAGGAAAGTTTCAACAATGCCTGGGTACCAAGAACGAGGCGACGAGACGACCGACGCTGCGACACGACGCGACGTATTGTGTATTGTTCAAACAATTACATGTATGTATATATTTTTTACAAGATTATTCAATTACAGGTATTTTAATGAAAACTGTCATTATGTAGAATAGAATTTATGATAAACACTCTGAATAAACAAGTTGTTATACTGGTACTTAACAATTGGATGCGTATATAAATATGAATAAGCATACTGAAGTGAAGTGAATATTTATCTTCGTTAAAGTTTTTCTTTACTTTACTCATTGCCTGTCAAAATATAAGTAGTATGTAAAATACTACGATCCAATTTGCTGTACACTATCTCTTCACTCGCTAGTGATAACATGCTTATTGTATATTTGTCGCAACAGCACTGAAAAAGCTTGATATGTCACTGACCATTTGATGAGGCAAACGTTATGGAAATGTTATTTAATGCTAATTTTGTATATTCACAGCTTATCTAAGAAAAGCATTGCTGTTGAAATAAATTAAATGAATAAAATAAAATGAAAGCTAAAGTAAGTTATAAATAAACGAGTTACTCGAAGGATACAGCTCCAATTTTTTTGCAGATGGTGGCAAACCTATATAACATGTAATTTGTAAGTTAGTATATCCTTTCAATTGATCAGCTGTTTTACAATATCAAGTATCTCTAGGTGTAGGCTTAGTACTAAACAATTTAACAATCAACATTTATTTTCCTTTTGATCCACCAACTATAAAACTTTATCCTTTAAAACTGTACTATTTTTTTCTAAATAATAAAACATAATTAGTAGTGTCAAATTGTTGGTGCTGGCTCAGTTCAAGGTCACCTGAGGGATGACGTCATCGAGGTCAATGACCTCACCGATGACGTCATCGATGACGTCATCGATTGCGTCATCGATGACGTCATCACTAATGACGTCATTTCTATGACGTCACACCCATGACGTCACAGAAATGACGTGCTGATGACGTCATCACCCCTTACGTCATCAAAATGACGTCACCGACGCCACTGAGGTCAAGGTCACGCCGAAACTTAAAATTTTTTGGCACTTTTGCCGTTTCTCGCACTACGCTCCGAGTTTCAGTCAGAGTCCCCGTGACCTTGACCACTTGGAGCGAATTTTCGACGAGAAACAGCAAAAGTGCCAAGTTAAACTCGAGTTTCTGACATGACCCTGCCTAAATGGGCAATCGGTTATTCCTCAGGTGACCTTGAACCAGCACAACACCAACAATTTGATATTACTGTGACCTTGAAAACCCAACAACGGAGCGCCGACACCGATGCGCACCCCACGACAGCCACCGAGTGACTGACTGTCAGGCTCTGTGGATGCTAGGTATATCGGCTTGAGAGACTAAGACTCTAAACTGTCAGGAATGGGAGTAACTAACTGAATTTTGCAAGGAAAAGTCATTTCATCCAATATTTTAAACAAATCCTCATCAGTAAAACTGACATTAGTCTGTTTTGTATAAAACTTAGGGTGTCCGCGCAACAGTTTGCGCCACTTAGCTAAAGTTGAAACTCTCTTAACTTTGAGTGGTGGACAGTGAGCAACTAATAAAGCCTTAACACGGCTAAGTTTCTTACCTAAAGTGTCCCGCGACATGGCTTCCCCTCACAAAAGTCCGCACAATACTGAGAGACTGCTCGTAGCGCATGAGTCAAGGGAAAAGAGGTGGGGGAAACAACAGGAGTGGGGGGAAGGTCACAGTGGTGGGGGAAGGTGAGGTAGTACGCTGGAGTATCGCATCACTTCACCATGAGCTGTCCTACAGTCAACACACTGTTCTCTTGGCCCGAGTTGGCACTAGAAGAAACATTTCTGTACAGCTTAGGCTGTGAGAGCCGAGGAAGCAAAGTCAAAGTGGAAATTGTGTTAAACTCCAAGATGAAGAGTCTCCTAAATAAACTAATTGTATCCTTGCAATCTCCTATAACTTTAGAGAAATACCACTTTATTAAGCGACACCTTATACTTTGGCAAAACGAAGCGGAAATGGAAAAGATTACAGTAAAATTAATTTAACTTAAAACCTGGACTGGACACTCATGGCGATACCACGTGGCGTGCAAACGCCACCCTAAACATTACAAGTTAGGTTATTGAGCACCTCTGGTACGATAACCGATGTGCTAGAGTTAAAGTGTGATGACCTTGAGTCAAAACACTGAAATACTACAAGTCGATATCGTCCCAGAGTTAAAGTGTAGTGACCTACATTCAGAACTTGTAAAATTACTTACATATAGAGAGCTAGAGAACAGCGAGACGCACCGCATGGAAGCCGGAGACATACTGGCGAAGCGGTGTTGTGCAGCCTAGGGACCCAGTTGTGGTGGGGGTATAGCCAACACTTAGAGTACAAGTGTTGTGGGTGACCTTGACCCACTTAACTTACCTGACCCCCCCCCCCCCCGACAAAAAGTGCGAACCCCCCCCCCCCCCCCACCCGACAAAAAAGTGCGAACCCCCCCCCCCGACAAAAAGTGGGAACCCCCCCCCTCCACCCCCACCCCCACCCCCACCCCCTCCCCCACCCCTGATATCCTGGGCGTGGCAGCCCCGGTGGGGATATAAGGGGGTCCGGCCAGAGCCGGCTCGTAGTCCGCTCCCGCGCGTTGAACGTGAACGACCGGGACGGACCGCCATAGGCATCACTAAACATTGAATGGCGCCTTCAGTGTTTAGCGAAGTCTACTCTAACTTTAAGACTTGTATTAGTTGTAAGATATTGCGCTTGCGTTTGGGTATTGCGAATTGTTTTATATGAGAGTGTTTTACTTGTACCCTATGTCTCCTGTGTCTTTTATCCTTTGTGTCTTGTTTGTTATATGTGTTTAATGTGTATGTGCTTGTTCCAGCATTGACTACGTTGAGCTCAATTGTGTGTTGTAAGTGTGTTATATGTTTCTAAAGTGTATACACTTGTTTTAGCAATCCCCCCTTGAGCTTTTCAATGCTCAAAGTAAATTGTAAAGTCAGGGAACGGGAGTAGGCCCCGTGTAAAGCCACTTTTAATAATTGGTAGGCTCCTTGCCAGGCATGCAAAAGGTTGCGGATGGCATTTGGGGAGCATGTCCGTTTGTAAGCTGGCAAGCAAAAGGTTGTGGCGGCCTCTGCACTCGGACCGAGGACGTAAGCCATTAGGGTGTCCTCAGTATGTTTCCCTTCTGGAAACTCAAAATTATGTAAATGAATCTTTGTTAGCTATTTGTGTTTTTAGTCCCCAAGGCCCCCGAACATTCGTGGTTCGCCATGGATGTACGGGGGCCGAAATTTTTTAATGTCCGTGTGGCCTTGACCTACAAAGACTTGTAAAAATTCAATGCATTTTAAAGTAAAAATATTAAAGATAGGTTACGGGAGTAGGCCCCCGTGTAAAGCCTATTTTAATTATCGGTAGGCTCCTGCCAGGCATGCAAAAGGTTGCGGATGGCATTTGGGAGCATGTCCGTTTGTACGCTGGCATGCAAAAGGTTGCGGCGGCCTCTGCACTCGGACGAGGGACGTAAGCCACTAGGGTTGTCCTCAGTTTGTTTCCTTCTGGAAACACAAAATTATGTAAATGAATCTTTGTTAGCTACTGAAAAGACAATGCAGTAAATGTTTACAAGTCTTGCGTGGCGAAGGGTACACGACATTGGATGTTGCCTTTGTTGTCATAGTTGGGTCTCTTCGGAGGCTACAGCGATGACAACCCAAGTGCCTCACACCCCCGAAGGGGGGTGTGGGGCTTAATTTTTTTAAAGTTTTTTTGTGACCTTGACCTAAATATGTAAAATCTTTCAAAGTGTTTAACAGTCAGGTCTTATTAACACAGTTAATACATTAATGTCTGTTAAAAAAATATAACAGTTAGGTATTTGTAACCCACAAGTTTGGAGTTGTTAATAGTTGGGTCCCTTGGGAGGCTTCAGCTATGGTAACATAAATGCCTCAAGTGGGGCTTATTTTTTTTTTTAAAAAGTGCGAACCCCCCCCCCCCGCAAAAAGTGCGAACCCCCCCCCCCGCAAAAAAGTAGCGAACCCCCCCCCCACCCCCACCCCCACCCCCACCCCCACCCCCCACCCCCACCCCCACCCCTAATATCCTGGGCGTGGCAGCCCCGGTGGGGATATAAGGCGGCCGGGCTGCACGCACTTCTCATTCCGGTCCAAGCTCCCATACGGACAGGTACTCTCTCTCGCTCTTGAGACTTTTGTTTTACACGTTTCACTTCTT